>JASDQU010210833.1:0-13972 GCA_032191745.1 Picea mariana
GATCCACGTGACGTGCCACATACCACCGGAAAGGGCATGATGTATACTATCCATCCATGGATGTTGTATCTTCATTTTCATTTTCCTTCATGTCCAAATAACTTCATCAATATTCTGGTCCAAAACCCATGACTAGGGTTGACATCAATGACAACAACCAATCTTCCAACAGAAAAGACGTAAATATTCCTACTTTTTTACCGTCATCCCGGACCTAATCCCCATTATTATTAAGCAAATATGTAGTTAAGAAGATCAAGTGAACATACCTTATTTCCGGCGTTTGATATCGATCCCTCTTCACGCTTGGTTGCTCTTTGACTGCAACTCTCCTCCCAAGGCTAACTTGCATTCACAAAAGACAAACAAAGAACTCCACATGCATTTGATCTATAGATTCATGGGTTAGAGAATTAATCAACATATACGCAATAAACAATGAAAACCTCATATGGTGGGATGGGAAAAGTAATTCTTTATTATTAACTTCACTAAAGCAACTTACAATGATGAAGCAGGCCACTGCTCCAAGAACCTGGTCCTGGGCTCCTCTTCAACTATCCTCCAACTAATTTTCTCTATACTTCTCTTTGCACAAGGATGACTAAAGGTTGGGACAAGGGGAATTCTCAATTGGGTATAGTCTCTTTACTATGATTTTCCTCCTTTCAAATGGGACCCCTACCCCTTCTTTTATAGGATAGAAGGAGCTAGGTATTTGGTCAAATGACCATCCATGCATGGCTGAAAGTTTTAGTTAGCTTGCCCAAAGCTGTGTGTTCTGCCAACAAATTTCCTTTTTCCATGATTTTGTAGGTACATGCGGGCTGTATTGGGGTAGATAGCGTGTACACACTTGTAGTAATGGAGCAGGGCACATGGGCCTTTATAAATGGGGTTTTTAAGAAGAGTTGTTCAGTGGTGTTTTGGAAAAGAAGGAATCTGAGATGGCCTGATGCCATTTAGGGTTATAACAGATGCCCCCTAATGTGTGAGGTCAGAAGAGCATATGATGGCCGAAATACATTATCAATATTCACCAACGTTCCAAACAAGTGAGCCCAAGGACCAGAAATTGGGAGGTGCCATCTGCAAAATAACAATTGTCTCACCGAGGCGGGCATACCTATGCTCAAGATGAAATAAAATCATGGCTACCAATCAAATACACTGTAGATCCATGTCATATAACTATATAAAGTGTAGACGCGAGAAATACACAACGGATCTACATCTCAAAATAAAAAAGATATACATGTATAGTATCCATCTTCTAGAAGCTGATAAGGCCTGATGGATGGAGATGAGGTCTTTAGAGCTTGAGAAACAACTTCAAAATCTTAAAAACTTGGGTAGGAGTGTAATATGAGTGTACGAATTCACTACCTAGAGGTCTTCGACGGATCGTCGGTCATGGACTAGAGAATCTTGATGATCAGACTGGAGGCTTCATTGATTTCGAACAAAGACTTGATTGGACTTTTGGGATGGTCGAGCATGAGGGAAAGAGACAAACTGTAGAGGGGCCGAATCAGGCTTGGAAAAACTTCCCTTGGACAATACCACGACAAATGATGAGACTCAGGTAGCATGGCATTAACATAAGTTCACGAGGCAGGAGGCAACGTAAACTCTCCATATGTTTGGAAAAATAACCAAACGGAGGAGGACACAGCTTAATGTAGCGGGAACAAATTCCTAAGGTCATATTAAATCCCAGGGCTTGACAAACAAATGGAAGGATGTGCTTTATCCAAGGGTGACTCATTGTGCTTCCAATACAAAGAAAATACTTTTCCCTTCCTCTTTTTGGGGTATATTTGATTTTTTTTGTCTTTTTCAATAATTTTGGAAAAAGAATAAAAGAATGTTACGTTACAAAGGAGGAATGAGTGTTGCAAACATACGAGTTTGAGGAGCAAGGACAAGACTGATGTTCAAAGCAAGGACACTAAGGAAAAATCCCTCGTGGGGCCAAAGGTGTCAAGACGTAGAGGAAAGGTGCTACAGGGCTTGCGTATAAGGCATGCTTCAGATGGTTCAGTTGAGAGCAACATGGAGCTGGCATTAAACCAAAGACACAGGTATGCAAACACGGTTAACAAAACACACAATGGTAATGTCCTTCGATGTAAGTTTAACGAGCCCAGAGAAGGTAAGCTCGACAGTTTTTCATATTTAGAGAGTCTAAAAAAACGTAAAAGGAGACTTCGATGGGGTACCTTTTTCGAAGGTAGTCTAGTTGGTTCAAAAAAGGGGTAAATTAGCACCGATGAGACGTCTATTCAAAGCCATTTTAATGAGTGTGATAAATACAAGATCACTTGGCAATTTTTTCAGTTTTAAGGAGTCTGAAAAAAGCTTAACTATGGAATCCATCAGGAATGTTCTTCTAGACCATTTTAACGAGTGTGAAAGAATAAGGTCACTCGACGATATTTTCAATTTTAGGGAGTCTAGAAAGAGCTTAAATATGGACTCCGTGGGGGTTCCTTTTTTGTAAATTTAGTTCCTCAGGCCTGAAAAAGGGTTAAAATTATACCTGAGGGTACTCTTCTAGAGATCCGAGGCCTCTAGAGTATACCTTTGTTCGTACAGTTGACCATTCAGACTGAAAAAGGGGTAAACTATCTTCGGATAGACGTGACTTCAAATTTTAGTTTAACGAGCGTGAAATGCCACAAGATCGCTCAACAATATTTTCATGTTTAGAGGGTCTAAAAAGGGCTTAAAAGAAGACCTGTGGGGGTTATGACTCATGTATGAAAATGGTTCAGGTAGAGCCCATTGCTAGGATTAGACCAAGAGTCTCTTCGATAGTCAACTTGGAAAGTCTCCCAAAAGGGAAGAAAACACAAACCACGGTGTAAGTCCTCCTGCGCTATAGAAACCGTAGTCATGGCTTCAAGGATAGCCTCATCTAAAGGCAATTTAAAATCCAAGAAATCATGCAAATGAGGGTCGACAGTCCCAAAGGGAGAAGTAAACTGACCATACCACATATGACGATGGAGGTTCTGGATAGGACTAGCATAGTATATTAGCAAAGAATCACGAGCACGAGGGATTGAGGATCTACAAACAACAAGATCGGACTCAGAAGGATACTCAAGCCCACTTGGACCAAAAGGGGGAAGTAAGGTCTCCCATGCCCCCATTGGATAAACCAAAGGATCAATTGTTGAGACCAAGTCTCAAGAAGGAAAACTTGATTGCACAGGTTCCTGCTCAGAAGCAATTGAACACCGAGGATAAGACGCCACATAATTAACCCGTGGCAGGGTGGAGTCTATATGAACACTAGTAACATATAAAGGGGCAACCTGAACTAACTCTAAATTAGGATGGTGATTATCAGATGCTAGCTGGTCAATAGTGACAATGCTTCCATTGTGAGGGAAATGCATCACCTAGAAGAGCGTACACACCACATCGTTCATAGCATATACATAATCATGCCCGAGAAGCATATTGAAATCTAACGGGCCTTGCACCACTATAACATCGACATGAACAATCTTCCCACCTAACGAGATAGGCAACTAAGGAAGAACCCCCAAATATTCACTAGGACGTTTGTCAAAAGCCAATAACTCATGTGAAGCAGACACAATCTCGGGAGAACCAAAGACTTTCCAAACCGAGGAGGATAAAATACTTGCAGAGGCTCCTTCATCCACAATACATCAATAAATGCTTGTTGAATTAACTTCAACCCTTATTTGAAAAGGTGCAGTAGAAGGAAGACGAGGCTCAATAAGGTCATTCCAATCAAAGGAAACCATCCTAGGGCTTGGAGGGGGTGTGCTCGGAACGAGCGGAATGCCCCCTTGTTCTGAAAGTACTAAACCAAAAATGATAAAAACATAGTCGGTAGACACGTCACTCCCCAAAGAAGAGTGGGATCATCTAATGATTGCATCGGCATGACCACTTTGGTAGACTCGACACTCTCCAAGAGAAGAGTGGGATCAACCAAAGATCATGACGGCGTGACCACTTTCTCAACCAATGACTGCATAGGTTGCGAGACTACATGGTCTAAAGGAACCTCACCCCTCAAAAGAGGAGTGGGATCAACCGATGACTGCATTGGCATGACCACTTTCTCAACCAATGGCTGAATAGGCTGAGAGACTACAAGGTCTAAAGGCACCTCACCCATCAAAAGAGGAGTGGGATTAGCCGATGACTGCATCGGCATGACCACTTTCGAAACCAATGACTGCATAGGTTGCGAGACTACATGGTCTAAAGGCACGTCACCCCTCAAAAGAGGAGTGGGATCAGACAATGAATGCATCAGCATGACCACTTTCGCAACCAATGGCTGAATAGGCTGCGAGGAAACCTCAGAAGACTCAGAATCAGAAGAGCTTGCAGACAGGGACCATAATATTTGTACCTCTGGAATGTCAGGGTACAAATGAGTAAGGTGATCTCCCTTGCAAATATTACAAGGGAACTTAGGCTTACGTCCTATCCATCTAGGTTTCTCAACAGAATCAATGCCCCTATCATGACTAGTAGTGGCTAGTTGCACATCTCCAACATGACTTGCAGAGGTTGGTGATGGGTCGATAACATGACTCGCAGAGGCTACAAAACTATTACTAGTATGACTAGCAGTGACTGGACTTTTTCCCCCAGCATGACTTGTAGAGGGTGGGTGTGTGCCCCCAACATAACTTGCAGAGGTTGGGTGCTAGTCTTCAACATGACTTGAAGAGGTTGTCGACCTATCTCCAACATGACTCGCAGAGGTTGGTGATTTCTTCTTCCTATTCTTCCTCTTTCTATTTCGTTTAGACTTCCGGTTACTAGTAACTGTACTTTCACCAGAGGTGGGAGAAGGAGGAGGAGAAGACTTTGCTGACGAAGAAACATCAACAAGGTGCCCATGACTTAAGGTTCTTAACTAAGAAGCATCAAGAGAATTCGGGGCATTTGGAATGGTACCCAACCAAACCGGTAGTCCCACATTCAACCCAGGAATGTACAAAGTGGCCATCAAAGGGACACCAACGTTTCCAAAGAAAGGAAAAGCACAAGAATCCCCTTGCGAAGGGGTTCCTTGGTTGGTATCGCCAGGGACTTTATCCATGAAGATTGTATGCACAGGTTCTCTCCTTGTGGGATCGTTCAAGTCCATAAAAGTCTCACACACTAACTCTAGCAAATCAGTGTTATCAAAACAATGCCTATAAAGAGGCGGCTCCACGTTTATGAGCGGAAGACCAAAAAATTCCTCACGACCAGTGGAGTGGGCGATCTACCACCCTAGGTCAAAGACCCAAAGCCATGACTGACTAACTCACTATGGACAACTAAGGAGCACAGAGCACACACTAAAAGTTCCTAAAGGCAAATCAAGCAAACGACTAACTAGTTGGAAGAATAGTTACACCAACCAACACTAGAGCAACTTACCGATGCAAGTGCAACTCGAATACGGAAGCACCCTTTGGGTATACTTTGCAAAGCGTGGCCCAATGTCTACCCTAGTGTTATAACCCTAATTTGCACCAGACATGCTTACCTGACCTCAGGCCATCTCAGATTCCTTCTTTGCCAAAACACTACTGAACAAATCTTCTTAAAAACCCCTTTTATAAAGCCCCACATGCCCTGCTTCATTACTGCACGCGTGTACATGCTAGCTGACCCAAGAAAACCCACGTGTACCTACAAAAGCATGAAAAAAGGAAATTTGCTGATGGAACACACAAATTTAGGTAAGTTAACTAAACCTTTCGACCATGCATGGCCGGTCACTTGACCAAATACCTATCTTCTTCTAGCCTATAAAATAAGGGTTAGGGGTCCCATTTGAAAGGAGGAGAATCATAGTAAAGAAACTATACCCGATTAAGAATTCCCTTTGTCCCAACCNAATAAAAGAATTGCTTTTCCCATCCCACCATATGAGATTGTCATTATTGGAATATTGATTGTATGATTGATTAAATCTCTAACCCGTTAGTTCATAGATCAAATGAGTGTGGAGTTCTTTGTCTGTCTTTAGTGAATGCAGGTCAACATTGGGAGGAGATTTACAGTCAAAGAATGACCAAGCACGAAAAGGGATCGACATCAAACACGAAAAATAAGGTACGTCAACTTAATCTCTTGAGCCTTGTATTTACATATGAGTAATGGGGGTTTAGGCATGGGATGATGGTAAAAAGTAAGAATCTTTAGGTCATTTATTCATGCATGATAAAACCATTAGTGCTAGTCCGTAGGAGGGATTTCCCACCCGCAACAGAATTGGCGACCATACTGGGGATCTCTAGGCTTTCTGGGAATGTTTTTCTTGGGTATTTTTAAAAACTAGTTTCATTCCTTGTTTTTAAAGTTTCTGCAAAAGTTTGAGCTTGCAGAGTTTCTGGTCTTCCATACCAGTTATCTTTGTTTCTTTGCTTGACTGCATTTTTTTCGAGACCCACAAAGGTACACGCGGCCTGTATAAGGTCTGAACGCATGTACCCGCGCCCTACCTTCCCACAACCCACATGTACACACTAGCTGAGGAAGTGTTAGTTGCGTGTATGATTCCAGAAAATTTCTTTTAGAGAGGCAATCATCCTCTCCCTTGTCAGAAATAATCCTTCTCAGGGGTTTTCTGGAACTCTTTTTAGTCTTTGTTGTTTGCAGTCTATAGCTTAGGTTTCACCTCAGATTGGTTTGTTCTATGAAGTTTTCCTTGAATTGTTTTCTTTTTGTTTCTTCTATTAAAGTAAGTGTCTGAGTCTTCAAGAGATCCTGGTTCTCAGTACCATTATTCTCTGCCTGGGCTTGATTTCTTGGCTTTTCATTTGTCCTAGAGTTTCAGAGATACATGCGGCTTGTATAAGGCCTGCACGCGTGTACACGCGCCTTGACTTTACACAGCTCATGTGCATACACTTGCTGTTGAACTGTCAGCAGCGTGCCTGTGCAGAAAATTCTTGTTTAAGGTAAGGCAAACATCCTTTTCTTTGACAAGAGTTATACCTCTCAGGTTTTTGGGTCTCTATCATAGCAGTCGGTAACTTAGGTTTGATCACAACAATAGCTTTCTTTTTTTTCATTAAGAAGTTTTCTTCAAAATTTTCTTTTCATAGGGTTTTTAGACAAGTGTGAGAGTCCAGTTTTAATTTGCTTGTGTGTTATTTTTAAAGTGACTCTTTGCAACCTGCACTTAGGCTAGAAGTTTTCTTGGTCTTTATTTGTTGATATTTTTCCTTTTTTCTTTGTGAGCATTCAAATAAAAAAAAAAAAAAAAACTTTTATTTCTTTGTTTGGTTAAGTAGTGTTGGTTTGCATTAGTAACTAGGAAAAGTCTTTTCTTTCATAAGTTCTTGATGGTTTACTTAGATCATAAGTAACTCGTAGTCGAGTGAAATCCTACTTTGAGTTTGTTTTTTAAAGATCTTAGAATTTTATTTTTTTTAGTTTGAAAAGTTGTTTTCAAGAAGAAGTTATTTTGTTTCCAGCTTTCTGTTTATTTGTTTTTCGTCTTTCAAACATCACTAGTTTCACTTTCATAACCTTTTAATTAAGAAAAGCCATAAAAATTAATGCTAAAGCTAAAATTCATTAGAATTTTTATGTTTGTAGGGTCAACCAACTAGTTTAGGGTTAGGGCCTTGAATTAGGTTGGAGAGGAAACTCTTCAAGGCCATTAAATCAAACATTGGAGTCTGAGTTAGGGAGTGTCCAATTCCAGTATCGTGAAAGCTATCTGGGTCCCCCCTCTAACACAGGGGCTAAACACGAGGTCGCGTGAAGAAAGGTAGTGGAGATAACCCCTCCAAAGCTGGACCAATCGTGGTGGAGAACACATATAGAGGGCTTGTCTTGGGATTTCGTCGATTTCATTTTCCACGGAGCTTCATGGGTCTCAAATCCGTTCGAGGTCCTCAGTTGTCTTCCAGACCACTTGCCTTTGATACCCTTGATAGGTTTTGGGCTCGATACCCTACTCATTGTGGTCTACCCGACTGTCGACTGTACTCGCCTGGTGATTGTTCGCGCACTGGCAACCTAGTTTCCTATCATTTTTAGAGACATACACAGGTGACTGCGAGGGTATACCGCGGTACCTAGGAAATACATCGGGCCACGCTTTGTAGAGTATACTCCGAGGGTGATTCTATGTTCGAGTTGCACTTGCACCGGTAAGTTGCTCTAGTGTTGGTTGTTGTAATTGTTCTTCCAACTAGTTTAGTATTTGCTTGTTTTATCTTATAGGGATTTTCCTAGTGTGTGTTGTTTTTGAACAAATAGAAAGCCCTAGTGTGTCTTTGATCTGCTCACACAGTGGAGGAGCACGAGCTCCGCCGGTCATGAAGGCTTCTTGGCCTGCCACCGGTTGCACTGGAGCCACCCCCGCCACTGCTAAGGTGAAAGCTAGACCAACAAGGGTCTTTTGAAGTGACCAGGTAACTGAAAATCACACCTGACCAACCTCTGTTAAAGGACCTTTCGACACCTTTAAAGAGGATGGTCATGGAGGAAAATCCTGTTTCTTCTTCTGGGAATCCTGATATTCTCTCCATGATTCTCGTCACAGGGGGTGTTCCACCTCCTACCCCACCGTCGCCAGTCTGAGCCACCATGGTCTCGACTGCCTCTACCTCGAGTAGTGGTCCGATCCTATCTTTGGCGACGACCACTGCTCCTTTCACATAGAGTGTGACAGGCCCTCCGTTCTCATATGGGATGCCTAGCTCAGGTACAAGTCCTGTACTATCCTACTCCACTTTGCAGACTTTAGGTCTGGGGGCATGGAGCTCTAACGCTCCTCTGCAAGAACCCATGGGGGGCACTTCAGATTTTTTTAACGCTTTCCCTTATGGGGGAGGTCATATACCTCCTTCATCCCCTTTACTCGGCGGTACCGACCAACAATCCTCTAGGCCAAACACACACCATAGTTCAATTGGAGTAGGGAGTCAATGACCAGCTTCTCATAATATGCCGGTAGGGTCGACACCATTTTCTTTGTTCGGTGCGTTTGGTAACAACACTTTCTCGTCTACTACTTTCCCGACCGGGGGCAACCCAAGTTATGGCCAACCTAATCCTATGTAGGGTACTATTCCTGCATAAGGGGAAAATCCAGGAACTTCTTCTGCCTCAGGACCTTGGAATTCTTGGCAAGGATCAGTTCCCTCGTCAGGAATGCTGATCTGGGGAAATTCTTTTCAAAACCAATGGAACCCTGGACAAGGTACTATGCCTATGCCCATGGGATTGACATGGGGCAACCCTTCCCAAAGTCCTCTGAATGTATTGCACGTCCAACCATCTACGTCATATTTTGGGAACCAATCGATGATGTCTCCTCACATGCAGAATGCGTACACTGGTCATGGCCATGGTTTTTACTAGAACACCGACCAACAACCCAAATTTTCCTGGCAACCTGGTGCCAGTCAAAATCCAGGCCCCTTTTTCCATGGTTATCACCAACAACCCAAACTACCTTTCCTGGCAACCTTGCATTTGCCAGACTTAACAAGGTTGTTGAATGACCCTATCTGTCATGATCCGCATTGGCCCCATATGTTGACGAAGTTGCCTTTGGACATACCAAAGGTCAAAGCCACGCCTAAAAAAGATCTAGGAGATCATGTGACCACCTTCCATCTTTGGTGCTCGTCTAACTCATTGAAAGACGACTCCATACATTTGATATTGTTTCAATGTACTCTCATTGGGAGTGCAGCGAAATGGTACATTGAGCTCGACCGCTCAAGATACTCTTCCTTCGGTGAATTGGAAATGGCTTTCCTAAACCATTTCTAATTACCTGNGTTTGATATTGTTTCAATGTACTCTCATTGGGAGTGCAGCGAAATGGTACATTGAGCTCGACCGCTCAAGATACTCTTCCTTCGGTGAATTGGAAATGGCTTTCCTAAACCATTTCTAATTACCTGTGAGATACGACACTGGCACAAAATTTCTAGCCAATTTCGAACAGACAAAAGCAGACCATATCTCTGATCACATCTGAGAATGGAGACGCCGGAAGAGTTTAATTAAGGTGCCAGTCCCACCCGCATTCCTACTCGAGTGGTTCTTTAAGTCTTTGGTCCCACAGTTATCCAAATACATTGCGACGTCGAGAGCGTTTTTCGAAGAATATGCCATCATGAGAGCTCAACATCTTGAGCTAATCTACTCTCAATCCAGTTTATTATACGAGATCTTGCCAGATGCGCCACGCTCAATACTTGATAAAACCAGACAGAGAGATGGACCACATGCCGATGGTATTGTTAGTTCAACACAAACAAAGCCCGTTGAACAACTAGCGAAGCAATTGCAGTAATTGTCTATACAACACACAACAGCCAACCAAACTGCTGTTTTGGCTGCTCCCCCTACCCAAACGTCGGATGTACACACAGTGCAATCAAAAAATCCAAAGTCCACCCAACAGCCTGATGGAAAGAAAAAACAACGAAAGAAGGGAAAGGGGGATAAGAAACCCACTAATAATGCTGGCAGGGGAAACAATGAGAAACGGAAGGCGAGGTATTCGTGCAACCTGTGCGTGGAAGACCACCGACCCACCAATGTCCTCGGCTTGCAGAGGCCCAAAAGTTTGTGACACAACAACAACCTGCCGTGTTAACCAATCCATTTTAGCATGGGAAAAACCTAACCCTAGCCTCTACAAGAGTGGAAGGGGGCAATCAAGGACCCCCTCCATCTTCAAATAATCCGACATCCACAAATGTGTATATGATGAAAGGTGATGCTTTTATATCGACTAGAGCACATGAATACAGTAAACCAAGCACTTTTGAGAAGGGAAAAGAAGCTGAAATTCCATCTCTTCCGCTCCAGATCGAGAAGAATTTGGGCAAAACAATGACACACATCCCAAAAGGGGCATTCAAGAAAGCTTCTCACAACCCAAATGCAAGGGCCGCCTAGAACTATTTTGTGGTGGAGGATTTGTCTCAAACCCCTTGTGCGATGTCTGCTTTGGAGGTCCTCCAAAGATGCCCTTCCCAGAGGAAATATTTTTTAAACCTTTTAGAGGTCGACGCCCCCCCTGAAAAAACCAAATTAAATGCATATATAAAGAATTAAAAGGCAAAAGGGGGTAGTTTATACTTACTTGGTCCAGACGGATGGTCGTTTCATTCATTGTATCTCCCAGAATCACCACTTTTACCAAAGGGGGTTTTTTGTGCCAGAGTCAATTTCCAAATCAACAATGGTGATAATGAGCTGCCAGCTTCTATTTATAGACTTTTTGGCCCTTTTTTGTCACTTTTTTTGGCCCCCCTTATCATTTTCTCTAAATTGAAAACCATTTAGAGTGATTTAGGAGTTTCTATGGAAAGTTACGTTCAGGTATCAGGACATTTTTTGGAGTTTTGGGTCACTTTTGACGGTCCATAGGAAAAACCTCTGATGGTCAACTTGAGCATATAGGTTATGTTTCCACCCCTACTTTTGTATCTCGTTGCCTTTATTCCTTTTCCATAGGATCAATCCCATCAGGTTGCGACACGGAACCATCATTGCTGCTTGAGAAGTGTCACGATTTGGTGGTAGAGCTTACTGGAACATGGATGCCCTAGGTAGATCCTGGTTGTATTATGGTGTCCATGTTGTCACTAATGATTGTAGGCTCGAGAGTCCTTTTAGTTTTTCTTGATTACACGTTTGAGCCTCATTTGCATGACTCTTGACCTCACCCACGGGACTCCCAAAACATAACAGGTTTTCTTTTAAGCCCTTTTCAAACCATATAAACATGAAAAGATTGCCGAGCGATCTTGTGGCCTTTCACACTCGTTAAAGTGAAATTTGAAGTCACATCTATCCGACGATAGTTTACCCCTTTTTCGGTTCGGACGGTCAACTGTACGAACAAAGGTATACTCTAAAGGCTTCGCATCCCTAGAAGAGTACCCTCAGGTATAATTTTACCCCTTTTTCGGGACTGAAGGACTAAATTTACGAAAAAGGAACCCCCATGGAGTCCATAGTTAAGCTCTTTTTAGACTCCCTAAAATTGAAAAGATCGCCGAGTGACCTTATTCTTTCACACTCGTTAAAATGGTCCAGAAGAACATTCCTAATGGAGTCCATAGTTAAGCTTTTTTCAGACTCCTTAAAAATGAAAAAATGGCTGAGTAACCTTGTCTTTATCATACTCGTTAAAATGGTTTTGAATAGACGTCTTGTCGGTGCTAGTTTACCCCTTTTTCGAACCGACTAGACTACCTTCGAAAAAGGTACCCCATTGGAGTCTCCTTTTACGTTTTTCAGACTCTCTAAATATGAAAAACCACCGAGCTTACCTTCTCTGGGCTTGTTAAAATTACATCGAAGGACGTTACCATTGTGTGTTTTATTAATCACATTTACATACCCGTGTCTTCGGCCTAATGCCGGCTCCATGTTTCTCTCAAATGGACCATCTGAAGCATGCCTTATATGCAAGCTCTGTAGCACTTTGCCTCTGCGTCTTGACACCTTTGGCCCCTAGAGGATTTTTCCCGAGTGTCCTTTTCTTGCATGTGTCCCTTTGCCCTAAGAATCCCTGTGTTCCATGTGCTTGGAACTAGTATGTTTGTGACACTCGATCCTCCTTTGTAACATGGCATTCTTTTATTCTTTTTCAAGCTTTCCAACATTATTGAAAAAGACAAAAAAAATCAAATATACCCCAAAAAAAGGAAGGGAAAAGTATTTTCTTTTTTGGCAGCACAATGAGTCGACCTTAGACAAAGCACATCCTTCCATTTGTTCATCAAGATCTGGGATTTAATATGACCTTAGGAGGTTGTTCTCGCTACATAGAGCTATGTCCTCCCCGCTTGGTTATTCTTCCAAACATATGGAGAGTTTGTGTTGCCTCTTGCATTGTGAACTTATGTCAAATTCTATGCTGCCTGAGTCTCATCATTTGTCGTGCTATTTCCCAAGGGAAGTTATACCAATCCTGAGTCAGCCCCTCTGCAGTTTGTCTCTTGCCCTCATGCCCGACCATCCTCAAATTCCAATCAAGTATTTGTTCAAAATCAATGAAGCCTTCAGTATGATCATCAAGATTCTCTAGTCCATGATCGACGAGCCATCGAAGACCTTTGGGTAGTAAATTCGTACACTCATATTACAATCCTACCCGAGTTTTGAAGATTTTGAAGTTGTTGCTCGATCTTTGAAGACCTCATCTCCAGCCATTAGGCCTTATCAACTTCTAGAAGATGGATACTCTACATGTATATATTTTTTATTTTGAGATGTAGCTCCACTGTGTATTGCTCCCGGCTACACTTTATATAGTTATATGACATGGATCTACAATGTATTTGATTGGTAGCCATGATTTTATTTTATCCCGAGCATGGGTATGCCCGCCTCGGTGAGAAAATTATTATTTTACAGACGACACCTCCTGATTTCTAGTCCCTGGGCTCACTTGTTCGAAAAATCAGTGAAGATTGTTAATGTATTTCGACCATCAGATGCTCTTCTGACCTCACACATTAAGGGGCATCTGTTATAACCCTAATTTGCACCAGACATGCTTACCTGGCCTCAGGCCATCTCATATTCCTTCTTTTCCAAAACACTACTGAACAACTCTTCTTAAAAACCCCTTTTATAAAGCCCCACGCGCCCTTCTTAATTACTACACGTGTGTACATGCTAGCTGACCCAAGACAGCCCACGTGTACCTACAAAAGCACAAAAAAGGAAAGTTGCTGACAGAACACACAACTTTGGGTAAGTTAGCTAAACCTTTCGGCCATGCATGGCCGGTTACTCAACCAGATACCTAGCTTCTTCTAGCCTATAAAAGAAGGGTTAGGGGTCCCATTTGAAAGGAGGAGAATCATAGTAAAGAAACTATACCCGATTAAGCATTCCCTTTGTCCCAACCTTTAGCCATCCTTGTGCAAAGAGAAGTATAGAGAAAAGCAGTTGGAAGACAGTGGAAGAAGAGCCT
>JASDQU010210834.1:6346-18710 GCA_032191745.1 Picea mariana
TGGCCAGAGGAGAGTATCTACCCGCTGCCCCTTGGAGAAACATCCACATTCCTCTCTACGAGGGTGGTCACACCCCTCTCTACGAGGGTATTCTAGCATGTCCCTAGAGTATTCAAAACTCAACACTTGGACAGAGGCCAACCTTGGCAAATTTCTCATTCCCCTTCTCTACAAAGGTCTCTTCCTTCTCTACGCAGGTCTCTTTTCTTTTCCTTCTCTATGAAGGTCTACCTGTGGGATTGCTCTTTCCTTGTCTACGAAGGTCTTTTCTCTTTCTCCTTCTCTACGAAGGTCTAGCTATGGGATCTGAAAAAATCTCCTGTAGTCCAAAATATTTTCATGGTATAATACCATGCTACCCATCTGCTGGGCACCATCCATCTGCTTTCCTAACTGCATCAAATCACGATCCTCCATTTCGAACTCGGAGACATGCATCCCTCTTGCACCAAACTAATAGCTTCTAATCATCATCCTTGAAGTTCTTCTTCTGTAATATCCTGGGTGCCTTCTTGAGTTCGAACATTTCTTTCTTTCTGACTTCATATTGGATCAACCCGCTCCCTCTGCATCTATAAGAACGGTAGTGGAGCAACCTGTAGTTACCTGCATCTCATGCACTATATCTGAGTATCCATCTTTTTCTTCATCTTGAACATTTCTGTTTTGCATCTTTAGGAGCCTCCTGCTCCTATATAAATACTGGGTATTGTCTGGTCTTTACTGAATGTCATCATATCATACGTCCTTCTCATGCTGTCTAACTTTTGCAAGTCACGGCATAAGTTCTTTCTTCCAAGACTTGTAAACTTACTTACAGTATGCTTTCTTTGTCACTCTCATGAGTGATCATACCTAAAATAAATATTTTATCTCTTTCTTTGATAAGTCTGCATAGACATTGAAATAAAACGAGGTTAATTAACATTCTCACAAAAAATCTAACTTGTAATGATAAGGTAAACTAGATACTAAAAATAAACATGAATACTTATCTTTTGTTTTTTGTGTGGGGAGGCTCTACGGACTCCACCATTTGCTATCTTTCTTCAGATCAACTATCTTCAACTTAAACTACATAACCCTCAATTTCTACTAAAGCTTTCTTTGAGGGAGGAGATTCCTCTTCCTCTTCCACATGTGCTTGATATTTTCTTTTCCCTTTTCCTTGAGGACAGTCACAGGAAAAGTGTCCCAACTTTTGACAGTTGTAGCATCTGATCTTTGAAACATCTTTCTTCTTATCTGGAACTCTTACGGAGTTAGCTTCTTTATTGTTCTTCCTGAAGGAACTTCTTTTGTTCTTTTGAGCTACAAGAGCTTCCTCCTCATCAACAATTAATCTCTTCTGTTGGTCTGGAAGTTTAGATTCTTCGTGTGTGTAATCTGCCCATAACTTATCAAACTTGGGTAACTTGCTTCTTGCACACACTCCTTGTACAAAAGGAATCCAAAATGTTGGAAACCCATTTAGGGTTGTGGTTACAAGCTCTTTGTCACTAATGGCATCTCCAATAGTTGCAAGTTGATCTTTGATTTGAGAAACTCTCATATGATAGGATGTGACAGATTCTGAGTTTTCCATCTTCATATTACGAAGCTGATTTATTAAGGAAAGATTCTGACTAATGTCTTTGCTTTCATATAATCTGCTGAGTGCTTCATACATTTGCCTTGCTGTCTGTAGTTCGGAAATATGAGGAATCAAGTGATCCTTACTAAATCTGATACAATTCTTTGTGCTTTCTTTTCATTCTTCTTATGCTTGGTCTTTTGCTCTTCTTCATCTGGTTCTGGTACACCCACTGTAACATGTTCTAGGAGATCATTCTCGTCTAGAATCATCTACAACCTATGCTTCCAAGATCTGAAGTTTCTAGATCCTTCCAGCCTGTCTTCTACCCTCATGTTGGTAGCCATTCTTTCTTGCAGTAGAAACCCTAGCCCTTCGGGCTATAGAAATAATAGAAAAATCAAATTTCTTGGATCTGAAAACTGAACTCACCAAAAGATGCGCTGGACTAAGGCGAGTATGCTGGTACAGTCAGATTTCTGAAAATCCAAATTTTACCCCTTCAAACTTGATCAGCGGATTTCTGGACTGGTGCTTCTGGTTTTCTGGTACTTCTGGTACTCTGGTTTTCTGGTACTTTTGGTACTTTGTGAAAACTAGGGCTTCACTTTCCGGGAGATCTAGCCACTGAAAAGGTGTGTTGAAGATGCCAAAGTGTTCCTTGAGGTAGGGCACACTTTTCTAGACGGTTTTGTGGCATAAATTCTTCTTCAATAAAAAGCCATAATTTTCTTGTATGACAACAATGACGTTTTTCTTTTTCCTTTGAAAGATGCTCTCTTCAGCTTAGCTCTGATACCATGTTAAAGTTTCTGCTATTATTAGGTTACTTTCAATTTACTAGATAACAATAGCATAGATAGGATCACTGAGAGAAACACAATCACAAGTTACACAACATTTATCCTGGGAAACCCTCATGGGGAAGAAAACCCAACAAAACTTCCTTAATATAGATAGCCAATACAATGCCAAGACAATGAACCAAACAACACAGAAATTCCTCTCCCAAGGATGCGCCTCTCTCTCTCTTCCTTCTTCCGGCAACTGGTAACTGCAACTTCCTTCAATACTTGCGCACTAGATGAGTGAGTTGAGTGTATATATAAATGAGGCGTTGGCCTCTCTTATTTATACAATCTGGCAGGTGCTGAACTGAGGTGTCTTTTCACTGGCAGGGTCGACTTCTCAATTTGGGTGGTTAGAACCACTATTTTCCTGGGGGCCGACTTCTTACGTTGCATATTACAATTAGGGTTTGACCAATCCGCAAAAGGGGGTTTGGTCAATTACAATGCCCGACATGACAATCCACAAAAGGGGATTGATCTAATCAATAATAAATATATTTTATCTTTTACTTTATCCACAAAAGGGGATAAGAATATTCTTTGCAGTTACACTATATTTTAACAATAATAGAATCAAGTCCCATAGATAATGCCAAAACAAAAACTAGTTTAGGGCAGGACAACATGATGATTCTATCTACAGACCCAATTTTTATGGTAGCACAACTCTAGAATTTGGCTAAATTGTTGGAATTGCTACAAGGAAAGGAGCATATGCTCTCACATAGGGTGTTAGAGGTGGAATCCGAGAATCTAGTTCTCAAGATTAAGGGGCTTCCCTTACCCTCTCCTTCCTCGGACCCCGTGCAGGTGGGCACCATGTTCCTCCCAGAAAACCTTGAGATCTCGGACCTTACCATTGAGAGTGCCTGGTTTGGAGTTGACTCTACACTTCATCCTGTTCAAGTCAATTAGTGATTGACTTCAGGTGCTTCGTGCGAAGCATAGACTATTTTCCATTCCCAACAAGATAGTTCTAAATGAGGATCTCACTTGATCCCAAGTTGTAGAGCTAAAACACTCCAAAGAGCAAGTCAAAGCAGCACGTCAGGCAGGGAAATGGGCAGTCATTCGTAACCTTTGGGCCATTATTCGGGATTCACCTCCCTCGGGTTACTCTCGAGTCAGGGCCTCTAAATGAAGTCTCGTTGGGAGAGGCAACAGGGTTCGAGTATCTCAATAGGTTGCTGGAATGACAACAGATCTTTCTGGTCCTCTCTAGGCATGATCTCCGATGCTCTTGGTACCTTTGATATTCTCGTTATCACTGAGACCCACGCGAGTCCTGTCCGACCAGTCCCAGACTTATCAGGTTATCAATGAGACCCAAGCGAGTCTCGTCCGACCACTCCCAGACATATCAAGTTATCACCAATTTTCGGCTTGTCGATAGGAGACTAGATTTTCAGGTGGTGTCAGAGGCTCAAGCAGAGTGGCCTATTTGACTAGAAACTCCCTCAGAGATAAGGTCTCTCTAGTGGCTTCAGACGAGTTTGCTAGGTTCATGTGGATTCAAATCAGTGGATTTACCTCCCTCTCTAAAGACATCTACGTGGCAGTTTGTTACTTCCCCCCTATTTCATCTCAGTTTACTATACATAGTGACTTAGACGAAGACCCATATTTGAATTTATACACTGGCATTATTCAGTACTTGATAATGGGGGATGTCATCCTTCTAGGTAACTTCAATACACCTACCAGAGCTCTTCAGATTCGTCTACATGATTGCTCAAAGGACGTGTTTTGTATTCAGGAAATAGATCCAGATTCAATGGGACTTCATCGGTTATCTTATGATGTTTTCGGGCCTCTCACAGGATGCGACAAACACCTTTTGTAGCTCGATGCATCCCATGAGGTATTGATCCTAAACGACCTTTCTCGCTTCCCTAAGCCTCGCTTCTTCACTTGCCAACCTCACGGTGGAGGTGCGAGTGTAGTAGATTATGTCCTCTCCATCCAGGCTCTTCCCGCCTTTATCCACCATTTCTCGATGACTACCATTACCCTAGCCGACCACACTCGTCTATCTTTCTTTCTTCAGGTTGACACCCCCGCTCTTGGCCCACCTCAAACCACCTTTTCCTTTGATGAGGGTGATCTGGACATCTTCACTTCTCACCTCTTCCAGATGCTCCCATTAGAGTCCCAGTTCTCGTGCCTCGCTTTTGCTGATGCCAAATACACCTGTCTTTCATCCACCATTTGGGAAGCTGCTCTTAAGACCTACACCCACTACACTAGATCCACTTCAACGTTTCTCAAAACTAAATCCTGTCCCATGAATGAGTGGTATGACAACAAATTTAAAAACCTCCACAGTCATCTTCGACATGCCTTCACTCACACTCACCCTTACTTCCCCCATCTTAAGGCTTCTTACAACCACCTTCTTCGCCATAAGAAGCACCTCTTCATTTCCCAAAGGAGATGCGAGTTGTGTGCTTCTCTTATCTGCTACCCTAAGCACTTCCTTTATGATGTCCTTGGGCAACCCTTATCTAGGTTACCTCCTCCCCCACTCTTCTTGCCACATATTCTCATACCGAGATATTTGGGAGGCTGTTTGGATGATGAACACTAGTGAAGCAACAGATGGGGAAGGGTTCCAGGAAGAACTCTTCAAGCAGGGTCTTCACGCTATGGACAATCATCTAGCCAACTTGTTCAACCATGTGGTCTCTATGGGTTTTCCACATTCTTGGTCACATCACATTATTCATCGGATCATCAAATCGGGCTCTAGCATGGATCCCGACATCTGCAGGACGATCATGGTTGGCCACACTTTTTCCAAACTCTATGCTACAATCCTCCATTTGAAGTTGTCTAGGGAAATTGAGAGGAGGCAACTTAGCGCTTGAGGACATGCTGGATTCCGACCTGAGCACCAGACTATTAATCACATCCTCACACTTAGGGCCATCATTGAGGAGGCGAGGCATTGCTCTTTGATTGTTTACTGTTGTTTTGTGGACTTTTGAAAAGCTTTTGATTCTGTCCCCAGGGAGGCTTTGTTCCAGAGACTCAAAGACATTAGCATCTCAAAGACTTTATTGTCAACCATCATGTGCTTATACAAGTCGGTCCTTTGTCGCCTATGCATAGCACATGGGATATCAGATTTTATCAAGAGTATTATTGGGGTCAAACAGGGTTTCCCCTTGCCCCCCACATCGTTTGGGATTTATGTTGACGAGATGGAGTCCTTCCTGCACGAGCACATTCAGGTTGGAGATGGGTGCCTTGTCCACTAGGTCTTGATTTCTTTCCTATTGTTTGTAGGTGATGTGATCCATCTAGCTTCATCACTTGAAGGGCTGTAGAGACAACTGGATTCCTTGGCCCTCTTTTGTGACCTTCGTCAGTTGATGATCAACTTGGGTAAAACCAAGGTCATGATCTTCAACGGGTCGAAGAAGATCCTCTTTGATCACCATTTCTTTTTCAGAGGAGAGGAGATTGCGATTACTAGCACATATACTTATTTGGAGGTGTTATTCATATGACCTCTCTTTAGTCTGTGGCATGCACTTCAGCCCCGAGTCAACGATGGCTATGGGTACTTGGCCCTTCTTGAGAGGCAATTTTTTCGAAACTATTTTCAAGACATATTGGCACATATACTTATTTGGAGGTGCTATTCATAGGACCTCGCTTTAGCCTGTGGCATGCACTTCAACCCTGAGTCAGCAAGGGCTAGGGGTCCTTGGCCCTTCTTGAGAGGCAATTTTTTTGAAACTATTTTCAAGACATATTTTCCAAAATGTCTCTCATGGACACTCTTGTCCGGCCCACAATTCTATATGGTTTTGAGGTTTGGCGACCTGGTTTGCTAGAGTCTGATTGGTCTTCAGCAGAGAGAGTGCAAATCATCCTCCTTTGTTGCATCATCAGATAGAAATAGACAGTTCCTCAGCCCATAGTCCTCATAGAGTTTCGTGCTCGCCCCTTCTAGCTTGAGACAGTGTTTGGTCTCATCTCACTCCTACATTGCCTTAGGAGCTTCCCTGATACAATGAAGGGACATGATTGTTATCCATACTTGGCCTACTGCTCATTTGAGTCCATTGCATCAACTAGTTCTTTGGTTCGATCTCGGTGCTGGGACGCTGGGATCTTGGATCTCCTGGCATCTGTTAGTATTACAATGAATTGGCTCCCTCCTTTCAGAGATTACCTAGGTGCACCCAACCACCTCTTACCTACCAGGCAAGAGTTGGATACAATCATCCGAGATGATATCTACAAGCAGTTTGTATAGGTCTCTTGGATAAACCCTCAGGGTGGGTTATGTTCGAAGATGGCCTTCTATGTTGAGCACTTCATTGTTGAGATTTGGGTATGTTGGACAGTGGTCCCCTTGTGTTTGTGAGTCTCTAAACACAAAGGGGGAGACTATTACCCTTATACCTTTACTTTATGATATAATTTCACTTTGACTTAGTCACTTAAGTCATAAAGTGAAATTTGTCACTTAAGTCATAAAGTGACAATTAATTCACAAAGTGGATTAATTAATAGACATAAAGCAAACTATGGAAACTTGAGCAAAGTGGGTTTCCAGGTGAGATTTATGAAATGAGATCTCACCCATTGATTAGACTTGGGCTAGATGCGATCTAGGCCCTTGATCTTTTAGGTTTGGCCAAAGTGATGCTAAAGGAGGCAAAAGGGTAAGGATGAGACTCATTCTCACTTGAGAGAGTTGAGTGAAGAGAGGAAGAGAGGAAGAAGACTTGGGCGCATTCTTGAGGAGGAGAATGGTGCATGAAGTCAAGGGTTTGGAGAAGAGGATGAGCAAAGGATGAGGGTGCACCATGGAGTCTTGAGCTTGAGAGCTTAAGGTTGGATGCCATTGCTTGTGTAGAGGGCACACTAGTAGAGGAGTATTTGGAAAAATTAGGAGAAGTAAGCATTCTAGTGCCCATGATCAAAGGAGATAACAGTGCAAGAAAGGGGTGGGGGAGGTGGGGTAGTGGGGGGAGGGTTATCTTGGATAATGAATGAGAGAAGGGTATGGTCTAGAAGAGGGATAGGGTAGATTGAAAATTGATGGATGTAGGGAAGCATGGCTTGGTTGGCAAGGACATAATCTACCACGCTGCCCCCCTTGTTGTGATGAAAACAAGTAAACTTCTTGGAGCTCGAGGAGCAGGGAAAGCCATTTAGGATTAGTGGCTCATGGGACTCCACAAGATGCAACAAGTGTCTGCCATAATGTATAGGAGGTTCCAGTGTATCATTTGAAATCCTGTGAAGATCCATAGATGCTGGGTCAATCTCATGGAGGCAAAGAGCATTCTTCGTCCTATTGTGAAGTGGAGTTTGCCAATCTTTGATTCGGGCATTGAAGTCTCTTAGGATGATTACCTCCCCCAAAGCCAAGTACTGGAGAATATTGGAATATGTCTTGAAAAGGGTCCGTCTCTACATCCTTGTGTAGAGCAAAACTTGAGGAGGTGGGACGGGATTAGTAGACTGCAATAAAAATGTCTCGGGGAAGCAGGGACATGGCACTAATTTGGACCCATGTGAAGCTAGCACAATCATTTGATGCTACCATGGTAACCTTGTCCTGCAAAGGGTCTTTGACCAGTCACCAAACAAGCAATGACACTCTACCCATGAAAATTGCCTGAGCTCCGGGTCTCTTGTCAATAGATTGAAAAGCAATGATAGTTTAGGTACTTTGGTACCCTCATGGAGTTAAGGGACGGCCTCATTGTTTGACCTTTGACCATGTGTTGACATTGGATGCATGCCCTTCATGTTCTTGTGGGCTAGTTCAAAGTGGGTTCACATAGATTTCGGGTAGAGGCCAAACAGCAGCTCAATCAGTTGGACAGGATCTACTAGCTGTGCCATCTTCAGGAGGTTGATATGGAGGAGAATTTCATATTCTGCTGCCCAATTTACTATGAGATCCAATGGCAGTTCCATTGTCTATGTAGGGAGTCACGGACCATATCCATCTTTTTTCGGTATCTCAACCAGAGATGCCTAGCCTTATGCATGAGGGGGGCTGTCAGACTCCGTTCTTTTACTCTTTGGTCACCGCCTCGACTAGTCTTTACCAGGAGGATCACTTCCTCTTTTATGGTACTCCCATCTGCTAGTGGTACCAAAAGAAGGACCAACAACAGCCTCGCTTCTGTTTCCAGATTTGTGGGGACATAGGGGATTGATCTTGCCTTTAGAGACCCCAATAATGTTGTTGTTCCAGATCCCACACTAGTGGTCAGATGCATTCTTCTAGGCCAAAGCAGTGGGAGGCTCCTTCCAGAGAGCAGCACATCATGCAAATCGGATCTTCTTCCAGCTGCTCTTCCAAACAGTCTTCTATCCAGAGTTACTTCCATTCAGCCTCAGATGTTAGGAGAGCTAGCTGTAGCAGACTCTGATACATTACATTATTTGTATTTAGGACTTCGATCCTTTCTCTTTATACCTCTCTGACTAGATCTGTCCTCTACGAGTTTTCAGTCTTCATGTCTTATCTTAGATCAATGTTTTACATTTTACTTTCTGCATCTGGCTGTTATAGGAGCCGCTTTTGTGCTCCCACATTTTATCGACACCTTTGTACTCGGCAGCAGTCCAAATTGACCTCCTTGCGTGGTCATTTGTTGGACATTAATAAAATTATCTCATCTGATCTTCTCTCTTGCATTCTTTTATGTGATTCTAACTGGAATTTGAGATTGAAAAGTATAATGTGACTGTTTAAAAGTGGAGTCTTTTCCATGTGTTTCCCCACATGCATTGTATAATTTCAGAATTTGAGATTCAAAAGTAGAATGTGGCTGTTTATAACCGGAGTCTTATATATATAATATTATATATTAAACTCCTGAGCACTTTTGCTGAAAACTGAAGGTATTATGGTAAAGGGCGGCATATTTTATCTGCTGGGCAAGATCGAGCTTTCCGGATTTTCTCTGTTATACAGGTCTCTGAGCATTTTCCCATTCAAATTTCTATTTTCATTTTGCATTCTTTATTTTATCGAGGGTCTTCATTTTTATGTCTCCTGTTTACTCTTACTTCCTGTTAGCAATTTTTGTGCCTTGATTATTGGTTAACTCCTTTTATTTGGGGTACTGGAAAATTATTTTATTAATGGTAGCTGTTTTCAAGGATGTATCTATACGCTATTTTTTTGAGATACTTGCTGTGGTATCTTTAACAAATTACAATGATGATATTTACATACAATTCCTATCAGGATCAACAAAGTAGAGAACTTTCACAGGGTCATGTTGGAAAACGAGCAAAGAAATTAAAACTGAAGGTTAGTCGATTCTACCATTTTCTTTTTTGTACTTCTAGCAGGAGGCTTGACAATTTGCCTGCCTCCATTTTTACAAAGCTCCGAATGATTTCATTCATGCCCTCCATTACTTTTCTACAAACCTTCTATTGTAGGAATTGAGAATCATTTTGATATGAGAATGTGCTTAAGGCGATCATTTTTTACTGTAAGTTTGACTTCATGCAAAGAAATTCCTGAAAGGGCATAACAGTTTCTGGAGTAGCCTTGTTTTCTATGAGAGATACATTGCTAAAGAGTACCCTACCTTAGCATATTCAGCTATGGTATCATTTCGTAAAGCTTTCTTATTATATAATTTACCTGTAGGATGAAGAAGTGAAGCTGCCTCCAGTCATTGCTTTTGATGCAGGTAACCATTGCTGCCTAACATTTCTCTCTGAAGTCAGAAGGGCAAGTTAGTACTGCATAAGTAGTCTTTTACATGTAATACATTCAATAACTTATAGCTTGTTATAACATTCTGGAACTTTTTAGATTGGATATTTAGCTTTGCCCACTTGTTTCTACAGTTGAGAAAGCATTGCAATCACATACAATTCTGTTTCACTTTGGAGAGTCCAGCTAGAGTCAATGAGTTAGCAATTAAATTTGGTTGACAATACCACCATGTTTGCATTATGATTCACAATGTTTCTTTATTTAGAAATTGCATCTTAAAAATATGTTCCACTGTGAGTTGATGAATTTATAACTGGATAAAAGATCTATCTGTGATTTAGAAGTCTTAATACTGTCATATATTTTCTTTTGGTTCAAAATAATAGAAACGACATATTATGTACCTAATAATTATATAAATGAATAATAATTATTTATGCTCATCTTTAATTAAGTCACATTCAATAGTGGCGACTATTGAAACAGTCATGATACTATCATTTTTACATGCCCCCATGTTGTAAAATTTTGAGGACCTAAAAGGCTTCCCAACAGGTCTGTCTTTGACCTGCTGTTGGGCCCTATGTTTAAGGTTCCAGAACTGTCCTTGCTGCTGTTTTAGGACAGCAAACAGGTCTGATATTTCTCTGCCTCAAATCTGCCTTCAAACTTATGATTGGGTGTTCTTTTTAAGGTGCCCTTGCAATTGTTTTCGTAACTGATGTTAGCACATGCAAATACCTTAAAACATACAATACTCCTCTAGATCTTTTAATTACTTTACAGCTGATAAATCACTAAGCACACATGAAAAATGAACTTGAAGATTTTCCAGGTCCTAACAAGCTGCCAACTAGGTCTGTCTTTGACCTCAAGTTGGCTCTAAGTTTCAACTGTCAAACAAGGGTTTGCTGCTGTTTTATAACAACAAACTGTTCAGTAACTTCTTTGCTGTTCCGTTACGGTTACATAGGCCAAATGGGTTCTCTAGCATGTAGTTTTGTCACAAGATGTTAGCACATGGATACCATAAGCTATATAACACACCTAGAGATCTATTAGAGCTGAAATAATGCTGTTCTAAACACTAGCATACATGAAAATTAACACAGGTATTTTTGGTCAACATGACCTTGGATAAACCCCCCCCGGGGAAAACCAGTTTGGAATGGAAGTATATATAAGTGTTGTCTAAAGCATGAGATACAACAACAAATACAATATGATGGAACCTGTATACATTGTACAAATCAAGCTCCTCTTGAGCTATGCCAAAGGTTCCAAGGAGATATGCGTCCAAGCTTAGTGCGCCCTCTCCTCTTGTTGCCAAATTTGATGAAGTGAAGCCCCCTTGACCCTGGATGCTCTGAAGAAGAAACCCTTGCACCACAATGTGCTCTGGTATGCTACCTCTCCACTGAGACACTCAGATCTGACTTCCTCCAACTGTAGATGCTCCCTGCTAGTGATGCGCCCTCCTCCTCAAGTGTGCCCTCCTCTCAGCAAGTGTGACCACCATCAAATAATAGGGAACCAAGCTCCCAAAGCTCCTGCATGCAAGGAAGCGCCCAAGCTGCCCTCTTCTAATGCCTCCATTCTCAAGCACATGCTCTTCTTTCTTCTCCTCAAGTGAACATAAGAGTGAATGAATGAGCCTCCTTTGCCCTCCTTAAGGATGTGTTGTCGCCCTAATGCACACTTGCAAACGTGAGCTAAGTCCGGCTCACTTAGTGTGCCCTCGGAGACACAATGTCTAAGTCCCTGCCCACACTGTCATCTTGACAGGAACTTCTTCCGTCTAGGCTTACTCCTAGGGAAGCCAAGGGGGGTTGTCCCTAGTTACTAAGTTAATTTTATTTACAATGTTCTAGGAGTTAGTTTCAATTGTTTATAGGCCAAGGGGGAAAACTAACCTAAGATGACAAGCAACAATGCAGATGCAAGTCTAAGTTAATATGACAAGAAGCCCTTTCCCTAGGTCAACTGAAGACTAGTGCCTAAATGTTGGGCTATGGGGTCAACTATGTTCAAGGGTGGTTCGTTACAACAAGTATTACAATTAAATCAAAACAAACTACCCAATCCCCACAATAAGAATTACTTACAAGATTATACAAGATTACAACAAGTATGAGATATACAGCAAATACAAGATATACAATAGATACAAGTCACACCCTAGGGCCAAGCATGCCCCAAGTGGCACTTACTCCACTTGGACCG
>JASDQU010210835.1:0-18735 GCA_032191745.1 Picea mariana
GTTATTTGGAGGGGTTCCCCTATTCTTTAAGGATTTATTGTGTAACTTATTTTATTCCATCTGGTTCCCATACTAAAATTACTCATAGTCATGGGATCCCTCATTTAGACCCTCCATGTCTCAAAGTTGAACCTCATCTTATATTCTTCACCTATATTATGGCCATGTCCCAAGAGGGTTCCCATCATTATGAAGTTACTTTATGGTTTCCTATGCACTCGTTTATTATCTCTCAGTGTCTATTGCATCACTCTTGTTTTCTCTCATCTCGCTTACCACTATTGAAGTCACACTTGACCTCTTTCCTTTTTCTTTAGCCTGCTACCATTTTGTAACCAAATTTACCTGTGGAGAGAACATATGCAATGAGTGGACCTCACTTTCCAAGTACCCTATTGCGTTCACTTTTTCTGGCTCGTTTCCATCATCTTGGAGCATACATGCATATTGTTTAGCCACTGATTCTTTCCATACGAGCACATGTTTACCTCTTTTTCAGGATTGTAAAACCTATACAAAAAAGAGACTTTCGAGAAACCTTTTACCTTTTTTTCGGTCTCATAAAAAATGACCGAAAAATAGACTATTGAGTACACTTTTATTTAACTTTTTCACTCATTAAACTATGAAAGAGACTAGAAAAAAAAAAGAGAAAGGGGGAACAATATTTTGTCTTTTTCAAAAAGTGGTTGTTATTAGTCATTTCTCCCTTGAGCATGGAACCTATTTGTTTCAGTTTCCTACAGTTGGTTTATAGCTTTAATAGGAGTCATTACATCAATTTGAGTCTTGATACTCCTATGAATGGTTACTCTTTTATGGATAGTGCTTCAATGCCTCTTGCATCGTTGCACTATGCCAAGTGGTGTTCTTTGAGTGATGCTTCCAAGTCTGTCATGACTTGTGCCTATATGTTCAAGGGAAGTAATCCTGAGTCATACATATGCTATCTTGTTGACCATCTATATCAACCATCCTTGTGTCAATGTTACTTAGTAATACTCTCTCTTCAACACATCCTTTGGTGTTTTGTTTCAGGTCGATTGATGGGGGATACATCAACACCCTCTGTAAATAAATATCTCCCTATCAACTTCAACACATAATATGGGATAGGTATATAGAGACTAGCTAGTACCTTGGAGCTTGCATTCATCAGTGGAAAGTATCCTTGTGATAAACAGTGGGTTTACATCATTCACTCATGATCGATCAATTCTATGAGTGTTCAGCATCAACTCATCTATTTCACACTCATTAGGTTGTACTAGGTAAATTGAGGCCCATTTTCATTATTGATGGGTCCCATCATGTCTATTAAAGATATAAATCAATGACCACTAATCAAACGATTTCTACCATGCTTGACATTATCTCATTTATTCACATGAAGTATATTTGTACCATCGATGTTTGAGATGAAGACCTCGGGTTTGGAGGTCCGTCACTGATATAGGACACACCTCCCGAGTTGTGATGGAGTGTGTAACTTATGACTTTGATATATACTATGACATAGATCCACATTGTATCTTCTCATGGCTATGATCCTTTTTTGACATGGATCCACTGTGTATTTTTCAAGGTCATTCTCTTGAATTTCATGTCATGGATTTGCAATGTATTTTTGGTGACCATGCTTTATATATATTTTATTGAGACTAGGTATGATTGAATCAATGATGATATACGTGCACATATCATTGACGATTGATTATAGGTAATCTTTGGGTCCTTGTCCTTCAACTCCATGCTTGACCTCTCTCACGTGCATAGTGTTACAGTATTGATAATGTGTTTTGGCATCAGTTACATTAGGGGGAATCTATTGTAGCTGTATTTTTCACCTTGAAACTTAGAGGAATACATGCTAAAGAGATAAAAGTATTTTTCCTAAGAATTAATCCTTTTTTAGGGGTGTCATGCTTCACATACCTAACAACCCATGATGAGTCAGTAGACACCAATGTCCAACCTAAGACACCCATTCTCATAGCATAATAAAATGAATTTGATTGATATAGGGTGTAAAATTATTATTGTTTATCCCTCTGTCTATCTTGGATCAAGAAAGGATCTAAGGGAGATATGATTAGTCCGCTAACTGTAATACTCCATAACACTACTTCCATTCTCTACTTCAGAAATTCCATCCCATGAGTCATTAAAAATCAGATCATATTTGATCTTTCTGGACCATTCTAAGTGGTTTTTGTTTTTGGTCAGCACCACACCAACAATGAATATGAGATAATGCATTTTCAAACACCATTTGTTCCTCACAAATCAACATTTTCTTTAAAGAAAAAAATAACATGTTTTCTTTCCAGGTGAAGCTTCTATGTCCAATACTTGAAGAACTATTTCCCATATTGAATTGGAGATATAACTAAAAAAAATGGATCCCTTCATTGCAAAAGAGCTACAATAATTTGTGCATAACACAAAATTTCCAATTGTTTCTTTGAAAACTAAACAATTGACATGATTTCAATCACTTGATCATGGGAACATGGACAATGTAAACATATTGATTTCCTATTCACTTCTTCCCCTGACCTTTGATATTTATTGTTCACCATTCACCCATTGGAGGATTCAATCCATAAAATCTCCCAATCCTAACACCTACTTCTTGCATCCCATGATTTGAACAAGGGAAACATATGGAACCTTAAATCTAAGTAGTCATAGGTTTGAGTTGCAGAGAGAAAAAAAATGTATGTCATTTAGATGTAGCATAAGTTCATCAAATACACCTTTTCTCTATAGTGGGAGGGCTTATTGGATGAGAAATTCATGTAAATTCATCATAATAGAAATATTGAATTCATGGTTGAGGTGGTCTCACTCTTCTTTGAATATGCCAAAAATGTTATAGTTGATTTATCCAAAATGATATATCAACAACCAATTGAATTCAAGAACGTAGTGCCCATGCCCACTGAGTCAATGGTAGAAGTTCCAACATAGGAATTCACCAAGTGAAAATCATTGTTTATCATTCTATGCATTTTTTGAATAGAAAAATATTCTAGATCCAGATCAATTGGGTATGAAAAAAACCTAAGTATGGTAGGTGTCAATGGTGGGTTTTTACAAGGGAATTGTGAATAGTTTTATCAATGATATCTTTGATAAATTGGTGAGTGAGGCATCTAGACTCACCCTCTACAACAAGAATTAAACTATTACTTCTCGAGAGATCCAAACAGTTGTAAGAATCATCCTTCCAGGGGAGCTCACCAAACACAATGTATATGCGAGTACCAAGGCCACATGATGAGAAGGAAGATAGGATAGGAAAACCTAATAGAAACTTAGAGTAATGATGGAGAGAATAATCAATGAGATAGTCCTACAAAGGGTCATTTATGCATGCAAGGGAATGAAACTCCTAGGGGAGGAGAATCATTGATACAATTTGGATAATTATATTATTTTTCATATATCTTGATGCTTTATGGGTGAAAAAATTGGAGGAATCATCTTGCATAGAAATTTTAGTGTATGGTCCCAATTAGGAAATTTGGGTCCAAAAAACCATCTAAAATATTTCAGATCCATTTTGACGGATTGAATGACACTTTTTATGGCCCAAACCTTACTATGGAGTAATCAAATATATTATACACACCGATACCTTTCCAATGCTGAAATAATCTCCTCAATCAGAGTTTGTATATGAAATTTATGCCTCTCGCAAGTTGACCTACCATATTGATCACCATGGTGTGAGTGGATGCCACATCATCCCATCACTTAAACATGCAAAGCTATCCATGTAGTGGATTTTATATAACATTCTATAAGGTAAAAAATTGATCACTAATTGAGGGTTGAGGAAGTCAATACCCTAAACCAAGATGGCTATCAAGCTATGTTAAATACTCGATCGCTAGGAGGACAAGGGATTCCATTATTTTTCATTGTATCTTGTTTTATAGCTGAGCATAACAGTTGAGAGTGGTATTTTGTGAGAATTGTAGAGAAGGAGAGATTCTGTAGAATCCATATAGGCTAGAGTGTCAAAGGAAAATCCATAGAGAGCGCCTCTTTATTTGTACTTGCATTTAAAGAAAAGAGAGCAGAGCGACCTCGCCTTATAGCTAGGTTTTTTGTTGTATTGGGTTTCCCAGGTTATATCTTATGTTTATTTGCAGATGTGTGTGTGTATTTTTATTTCTTTTCTCTTTTTTCACATTTGAACTATTTCATACATTTTAAGAAGAAAACCAGTAATGAAAGAGTTTGAGATCTAAAGGAAATTCACCTTCATAGTAAATATTTCAATATTTTATTAGATTTTTTGTGACGAACTATCCATTGGAGTATCCATGATAGTTTACATATATTGATTACATCCAAGCAATTTTTCTTGGGGAATTCCTGGAAGGTTGTAGGGATTCAGGAATAAGTTTAAGAAGAAACTCGTAGAACCTTAGCCATGGTTGACGAATCTGTTCATACCAATCCTAGAGATAGAATAGAGGATATATTTGTGAGGATGGAAGATAAATTTGATAACATATATTGCAATATGCCCCTTCTCATGGTATATTTAGCAAGAAATCTAAGACCATTCAGAGAAGTTGGAGGCACGAATTCAGATACCAAATTAGGAAAGAAATCGAGAGATAATGAAGACCCATACAATGAGTCATGAAAATAACCCAAGGAGTAGCTAAGTTTTAGTTTCATAAAACCTTTAGAATACATATTTAATATGGATGTGGAAATGGACATAAATCCATACTAAGGTGAGATCGATGAACTAAAAATGAATCATTGGTTGCAACAAATAGAATTTTATTTTAGGGTTCACCATATAGATCAAGAACAAAATATATCATTTTCTAGACTAAAGTTAGAGGGCCATGCTATAACCTATTTGGAAATCCATGTAAAAAATCTTAGGCTGGATGGTGATCCGCTAGTAAGTATGTGGGAGGACTTCAAAACCCTCATCAAGTCCCAACTCTACCCTATCATGTACGTAGAGTACCAATGAATCTAGTGGTGCTAGTTCGGGCATAAGAAAAGGGAATTGTGTATAGGAGTACACAAGATAAGGTGAAACAAAATCATAAAATAGTAGAATGAACAATTTTATAGGTCAAAACAACCTCAAACACCTCCAATATCAAGGGGAATTGTAATGTACCTGATTACCAACACTATCTAGGTACCTGTAAAAGTTTCCTTCCTAGCTGAATATGAATTTTCTAATACCATTTCATGAATAAAGAACCTGTTGCATGCATATGTAGTTAACAAGAAACATCTATATATAAAAATGAATTGATTAATAATTCATCCACAACATTAACCAATAGCGAGGCATACTATAAAAATAGCATAGAGAAAATATTAAATACACAGTGAAATTAAATATAAGCATGGAGAAACACATGACAGAGAACTTATCTTTAAAAGGTAATTACGTCAATTGGATACAAACGACAGACATTTCACCCAACCTTAGGCTTTGTTGCACATAAGTATGTACAATAGGTAACCTCTTAGTAGAGGCTATGAATCTATAAGGATGGGTCCTAGGTCGACTCTCAGATTCCCAAACCAGTCGACAATCGTCTCTCATAGTTTTTTCAACCACACAACAATCCCATTTTACCACCTCTCTTCCCCTTCATCCTACACAAACCAAAGAAATGAACCCACTTCACTGCCACACAGTCCCTCAGGATATCCACCTCTTTCGAGGGATGCAATTCTATTTCTTGGGTAATCTCAATGATGGAAAATCTTGTTGATGATTGCATCTTCGTGAGACATCCTCCACGACACGTTCTCCTCTGAGACTAAGTTGATTCGACCTGTGAGAGATCCCATGTGTTGGATGTTCTCATGAGATGGGTGTGTCATTCCTCTATTGACTAATATGAGACGATGTGTGCCCCTGTGTGGGGCGAGGATTCACATGATATGGTTGTGTCATTCCTATCTGGATTGAGATGATACGATGTGTACCCCTGTGTGGGGATAAGGTTCTCATGTGTTGGGTGTGCGTCAGAATATGGATTGAGTTGTTATGATGTGTCATATCCTGCCTTTTGGACTCATTTGAGTCAGGATTGAGATAGTACTCTAGATGATTCTCTTGTGACCTCAGTTGAGATAGAGATCTATTGAGTAGAACATCCCTCTGGCTGAGCACAAGTGGACGTGTCCCTAGTGGCTAAGCACTAGTGGACATGTGATATCCTTGTTGTATTGTCTAAGACTAAAATTTACCCGTAACCCTAATTATGTTGTAAAGGGTACAGGTGGACACCACCATGTAAACACAATTAATATTGTAATTATTAATTATATTTATTATATAATTAAGTTGTACAGGTCGGCCCTATTGTGCCAATAAACACATCATTTTATGTGATAAGTTTTGTGTAAATAAAGGTGAATCCCCATTGAGAAAACACACTTATCATTGTGTCATCTCATGATTTTAGAAGTTGAGGTCTGAAATTATGAGAGCTGCAACACTCTTTTGTGTGATAGGTTTGGTGGTGGATGGGGGATCTTCTCTTGATAATATAGAAGAGGATTGTTGGGTTTTATTCCCTTTTGTAGAAGGGTTTCCTAGGATATTTCTTTTGTTATTGTTCATGGTTATTGTTCTTTTGATCTTGATTTACTGAAGCTAGTTATTGTTGTTGCAACCAATGGTTATGTTTCAAGTAAATGCTTAACATAATTGAAATTAAAATTCATCATCTTACCATAAAACTTAATAGACCTCAAGAACACTTTTTCACAGCAAATGAAGGAAGGCCATGGGAAGGTTGAGGCAGATAGACATGTAAGGAAAGAGGCCACAACATTCATTAAATTTTTGAAGTGGAAAATGGAGGAATAAGAGGTATGAGATTCCTTCAATTTTAAGAGACATTTCCAGCCATGGAGAGAGGCTATTAAGCCTCATTTTTATATTATTTCTTCCTATGTTTGTGCAGGTACATTGATGGAATATTCCAAGTAAGGTCATAGGCCTGTCTCACCCCTTGAACAATAGACAAGGAGTGTGGGAGAGGAGGTCGAAGCCTAAGAGAAGGGGTCGACTACTAGAATATGGTTGCCGTAGGCTTGAGGAGTAAGCCTACCCTAAGCCACAGACAAATTTGTGGAAACTACAGGAAGGAACTAGGCCTGTAAGCTGAGGAAGAGGACTCGTATTGTTGGTGAGGTAAGGTAGCATGTCTGTGGAGAATTTTCGTAGCAGGTACAAGTATGTAGCAATAGTTCGAATGCTGAAACAATACCCTTGAGTGCTCACAGGTGGGAATCAACAAGGGAAATTTATCTCTGGTTAAGATCACTTCAGAGAATTTGTAGCAACAAATTTGAGTGTTTATATTAGGGACGTACCTGCCAGTCTAAACAGCAAACCCGTAGGGGATACAACAACAAGCTTTTAGGGGAAGATTTGGACAACCCTTGAAGAATTCTTACAACATCATTTTGAGACACTTCTAGGAAAGTGTCAAGGTATATTCTGACTGTTGTTATGAAGGACTAGAGAAGAAAATTAGTGGGTTGTAACAATAGACCTCTGAAGAAGACTTTGGACAATTTTTGAGGTTGTTACAATCAACATAGTAACAACAGTTTTTGGGGCTAATCATGTGTGCCAACAAAGAGGTAAAGAGGGCCAATTTAGGCCTGGCTCTTTTGTGGAGTAGCCATGGACTATTGTTAAGAAAGGAAGATTGAAGACTTTAAGGGAACACTTGTATCCTATGTTGATGAAATTGAAGATGGAATTCCAAAGAAATACTTCTTCCAAAAGATTCTAAGGTATGTTTTTTTTGGGATAAATTTAGTGTACTATTTAAACTCACATTGTTCTTGTCCCTGAATCTACTAGATGAAGACCTCCACCAAAAAACTTGTCAAAGAAAAGGATCTATTTGGTGTTGAGGTGAGTGTGTGATACAGGTGCATCTTAACCAAACCTCAGAGGATATTGAGGCAAGTTTCAAAACTGTTGTTTTGGAAAAGTTTAAGGTCTATTTTAATGCCTATACTACCTACATTTACAACCATCCAAAAGGGTAGAAGTGAAAAGTATGCAGGATAAGTATAAAATCCATCTACTGGAAGTAGTGTGATTGGATAAAAGATTGCTTGAAATAAATTGGATTACTGAGATTATGGTTAAGAGACCTTAACATTGTGAATATTGAGTCATAACTAGAATTCAATAATAAGGAAGATTGTCAAGGAATGATGATTGTGTTTATAAAAGATCCTGACCTTACAAAAAAATTATAGACAAACAGAGAAGACGTATTGTATTTTATTTGAAAGGAAAAGAATAGTCTCAAGTACTAATTCATTTCAGAGAATCAGAAAATGATGAAGAAATGGATGTGTCATCCATTTGACAAATAATAAAACATGAACTATTGTCCAAACAATAAAATCTTGAAGACAATTGATGTGAGAGGTATGTTGGAAACTTCAAGAATGTTCCTTGATGTGACTTTTCAAATGTGTGCTATAAGTGCACGTTTTTCAAGCAGACTAGACTTTCAACTAGTAATGTGCAAAGAAAGAAACATTATCCACCTCAAAAGAAGTCAAGGAATGAAAGCAAGAATGACGGAGATTTACTCTCTATCTTATCTTTCTCAGGAGGACCGAAAGAAAGACCGAGCATGATTGCAACATAAGCTTAGCAACACATGAAAAGCAAGATGTGTATCTATCAGACTTCAGAGGGAGTCACTTGAATCAGAGGGAGTCAAAATATTTGAGAGGAAGGAAGAAAAAGCACCTTCCCCCCCCTTCAACAGTTTATAGGGAGACAAACATTGATCCAATCGATCCAATTGATCCATTTGATCCAATTTCTCTAGTTGATATTCCCAGAAACATTGCAATAGGCCATAAAAGGCTTATCCGGGCTCAAAAAAATCTGTAAGAGGCAAAGGGACATGCAACACCTCGAGGCACATTCCGAAAGAGAAAGAAACCAAAGAGATTTTCGAGCTATATTTTATCCATGAGCCACATCATTCATACTGAGCCTTCTTGTCATGGAGAAGCAACAGGTCAATAGGTATGGCAAGATGCCATGATAGAAGAGTATCAGTCCTTCGTAAAGAATGATGTGTAGTATATTGTTCTGAGACCAGAAGGGATGTCTGTAGTGACTTCCAAGTGGATCTATAAGATTAAGTATGCAACTAATGGAAGTGTCGAGAAGTACAAAGCGAGATTTGTAGTGAGATGATTCTCATAGGTAGAGGGAATTGATTATGATGAGACTTTTTCTCTAGTATCCCAATACACTTCCATCCATAATATCATTACACTTGATGCATACATGGCTTGGAAACTACATCAGATGGATGTAAAGACAAAGTTTCTCAATGGTAAGATTGAGGAAGAAGTTTACTTCGAGAAGCCAAAGGGATTCATGATACCTGATCAAGACAGACTCACTGGATATCAACGAAGCATGTAATGATATATCTGAAAGGCACATTTGAATATGGCCTGAGATATGCCTCCAGTGTAGACATGAGATTGCATGAATATGTCGATGCAGATTGGGCAGGGAGCATAGTGGACCGAAATAGCACATATGGTTGTTGTTTTACATTCGGGTCTGCCATGGTTTCCTAGTGCAAAAGGAAACAAATCTCTGTGGCCTTGAGTACCGCAGAAGTTGAGTATATAGCATTAAGTGTGGAAGTCCGTGAAGCAGTGTGGCCTCGCAAGCTCCTGATAGATTTAGTTGATCATGAGATGGATCCTACCTTTATTCATTGTGATAATCAAATTTGTGTGAAGCTCTATGAGAATCCTCTCTTTTAGGATAAATCAAAAAACATTGAGATAAAATATCATTATATCAGAGACATGGTGTAGAGGAAATAAGTACATGTGCAGTACCTTCCTACACATGAGAAAATTGAAAATATCTTCACCAAACCGATTTCCAGGATGAAGTTCGAGTACTTTCGTGAGAGACTTGGTCTGGTGGAGAATGCCTCCCTAGTTGAGAGGGAGTGTTGACGATTTCAACTTCATGAGACATCCTCCAAGACACGTTCTCCTCTATTACTGAGTTGAGTCAACCTATGAGAGAGCCCATGTCTTGGGTGTGCCCATATGATGGGTGTGTCATTCCTCTATGGACTGAGATGAGACAAAGTGTGCCCTTGTGTGGGGTGAGGATTCCCATGATATGGGTGTGTCGTTCCTCTTTGGATGGAGATGAGACGATGTGTATCCCTATGTGGGGTGAAGGTTCCCATGTCATGGGTGTGCATCAGACTATGGAATGAGTTTTTATGAAGTGTGATCTCCTGCCTTGTGGACTCAGTTGAGTCGAGATTGAGATGGTACTCTAGATGATTCACCTGTGGACTCAATTGAGATAGAAATATGTTGAGTAGGACATCCCTTTGGCTAAGCATTGGTGGACATGTCCCTAGTGGCTGAGCACTAGTGGATGTGTGAGATCCTTGTTATATTCTCTAAGAGTAAGATTTACCTGTAACCCTAATTATCCTGTAAAGGGTACAGGTCAACCCCACCATGTAAACATAATTAATATTGTAATTATTAATTATATTTATTATATTATTAAGTTGTAAAGGTTGACCCTATTGTTCCAATAGACACATCATTTGATGTGATACGTTCTGTATAAATAACGGTGAATCCCAATTGAGGAAACACACTTATCATTATGTCATCCCATGATTTCATAAGTTGAGGTCTAAAATTATGAGAACTGCATCACCCTTTTGTATGCTAGGTTTGGTGGTGGATGGGGGATCGTCTCTTGAGAATATAGCAAAGGATTGCTGGTTTCTCTTCCCTTGTGTAGAAGGGTTTCCTAGGATATTTATTGTGTTCTTGTGCATGGTTATTCTTCTTGTTATCTTGGTTTACTGTAGATAGTTATTGTTGTTGTAGCCAGTGGTTATGGTTCAAGTAAATGTTAAACAAAATTAAAATTAAAATGCATCAACTTACCATAAAACTTAAAAAATCCAAGGATTCTAATTCGTGGACAATATTCTCATAATTTTTACCTATCGGATGCACACACATCAATTATTTTTTGGAAAGCACAAATAGTTCCTAAATCCAACCAACCATGGCTCACTACCCCAACAATTCATTTTCCATGCCCAAACCTAGACCAATAGTGAGAAAGAATGAATGCACAATCAAAAGGTTAGAGTAAGGAGTGACTAACTCCCACAAAACCAAGAACAATGTTTAAATAATCACCTCCAAAGCATATCATGGCGTCCCCAAGAATCTCTCGCAACCCCTCCCCTTCTCCCTAAATCAAGGATGGGTAAATAAATTTATAAAAAAATTCTTAACCCCTTTTAGTCCCCTATCTCATGGAATCATATCCCCATATAACTCTTGTCCTTTTCCATTTTGCAACCATCGATGTATTTTATTAGTAAAAATATTCAAAGTGTTACATTTTCTAGGCTCTCTCGCCTTTTCAACCTTATAAACTCTTTGGACTTTCATCACTAAAAAATATACAATATTAATTACGGGGACTCAAAATCAGGATATTATAGGAATCATCTTATCTCAAGAATAAAATAGTAATATATGAGAAGGAATACCTCAACATGTCTGGACTAAGAGTAGTAGTTGTTGAAATAATGTAAATGCAAAGTGTATTCTTATTATTATTTGATATATTATTCATTGGATCAATCCCCATTGTAGATTGATCATGTCAACTATTGTAAAAGGACCAAATCCCCTTTTGCAGATTGGTCATAATATAATTGTAATAGGCAAAAGAAGAAGTGGGTCCTAGAATATATCAAAGAGGCCCTGAAATATAATTAAGGTGGTTATAACCACCCAGATTAGGAAGTCGGCCTTGCCAGTGAAGAGACACTTCACACGTGCCAGATTAGTATAAATAAGGAAGCTAACGCCTCACTTCAACACACCTCACTTGCTCATTTTGAGAGACAAGTTTTGGAACTGCAATTGGAGAAGAGAGAGAGAGAGAGAGTGGGGCATCTTTGAGAGAGGATCTTTTGTATTAGCTTCAGTTATCTCTTGGCATTCTATTGGCTATCTATAATAAGGAAGTTTTGTTGTGTTTTCTTCCCCTAGAGGGTTTCCCAGGATAAATGTTGTGTCTCTTGTGATTGTGTATTTCTCAACGATCTTGTATTATGTTGTTGTTATCTATTGAAATGCAAAGAACTATAATAATGGATTAAACATTAACATGGATTTAGAGCCCATCTGAAGAAAGCATCTTTTACAAGTGTGAAAAACGTCATTGTTGTCATACATGGAAATTAGGGCTTTTTTATGGTGAAGCATTTCAGCCCTAAAACCATCTAGAAATGTGCGCCCTCCCCCAAGGATTACTTTGGCACTCTCAACGCACCTTTTCAGTGGTTGGATCTCTCAGAAAGTGAAACCCTAGTTTCATAAAGTACCAGAAGTACCATAAAACCAGAGAACCATAAGTACTAGAAGTACACCAGAGGTACCAGAAAGCCAAAAGCACTAGTCCAGAAATCCGCAGATCAAGTTTGGAGGGATAAAAGTTGGATTTTATCAGATCCAAGCACACCAAGATACTCGCCTCAGCCAAGCACATCTCCTGGTAAGTTCAGAATTTGATTTTGAGCATTTTCATTTTTTGGTCATTTTCCTAGCTCCAGGTAAAAGATGTTTACAAGCACGAAGATCGCTGACAAACTAGAAGGTGTAGAAAAATTTTGTTCCTGGATGTATAGGATCGGCCTAATCCTTGAAGAGAATGGCCTAGCAAGATTCATCAAAGAAGAAGTACTGGAACCTGACAATGCTGCAGAAAAAGCCAAGCATCTAAAGGACATGATCAGGGCCAAAAGAATCATTGCAGATTCAATCAAAGACCACTTGATTCCTTATGTGTCATCAAATAAGACTCCAAAATAAATGTTTGATTCCCTAAGTAGACTGTATGAAGGAGAGAANGAAGTACTGGAACCTGACAATGCTGCAGAAAAAGCCAAGCATCTAAGGACATGATCAGGGCCAAAAGAATCATTGCAGATTCAATCAAAGACCACTTGATTCCTTATGTGTCATCAAATAAGACTCCAAAATAAATGTTTGATTCCCTAAGTAGACTGTATGAAGGAGAGAACATAAACCAGAATATGAATCTAAGAACTCAACTGAAGAATACGAGGATGCGGAAAGGAGAAACAATCCAAGAATATTTCTCCAGAATTTGAGAATTTAAAGAACATTTAGAAGCAATTGGAGACACTATAGATGAAGATGAGCTCATAATGATAGCTCTTAATGGTCTCACAATAACTTGGGTTGCATTCATCTAAATGATTTTTTCCATAATGAAGAAACTGAAGTTTGACTGTCTATGGGAAGAATGCATTCAAGAAGAAACAAGAGTAACTAACTGTGAAGCGCTACTAGCAAGAGATGATGATCAAGCCCTAGCTACTCACACCAAAAGAGGAAGGAAGAAACCCTACTTCTAGAAGGAGACTCATAAATATCCTCAACCACAAAGCAAATTCAATAATAAAGAATCTCATCCAAGGAGATTTCATAAGAGAGGACAACGAAGGGAAAGAGATTACTCATATGTACAATGCTATCATTGTGACAAGATGGGACACATTGCGAATTTTTTTCCAGCCAGACGAGAAGAATACAAGAAGAAACATAAGAGGCACCATGCCCATGCAGTGGAAGATGAAGAGCCACATGCAAAGATGATAAGAGAGAAGATCAAAGACTATGTCCTAATCTCGGCCCTCTTAGAATCGGTAACACCTGGAGAGGACACGTGGCTCATTGATAGTGGTGCCTCCAAGCACATGAAAGGTTAGATAGACACTTTTATTTCAGAAAATATTTTTTCTCAGAAAGTGACACTTGGAGATGATTACCAATATCCCATAAAGGGAGTGGGAGAATCAAGATACAAGCTAAATTCAGGGAACTCAATAAAGATGAAGGATGTACTCTTTGTACCAGGTTTGAAAAAGAACCTACTCTCCATTTTTTCTTTAGAAAAGAAAGGCTTTAGAGTTTTCTTTGTAGATGGAGAAGTCCTCATGTGGGCTAAAGGAGAAACTCTGAATGAATAAATCATCATTGGAAGAGAAGAAAATGGCTTGTATAATATAAAGGGTCACTTAGAGGTTGTCATGACCCATGCCATTGAAAACTCATGTGAAACTTGGCATAGAAGATTAGCTCACATCAATTAAAAGGTGCTACCATACATATGAAAAGTTGTCACAGGTCTATCGAAATTCAAAATTGACCATGAAGGCATGTGCAATGGATGTGCTCAAGGGAACAACATCAAGAACCCTTTTCCGAAGAGAGACAGAAAAGCAGAAGGAGTCCTAGAGCTCATTCATTCATATGTGTGTGGCTCAATGCCATCGTCCTCCATTAGTGGGTATGTATACTATGTATCATTTATTGATGATTATTCTCATAATACCTGGGTGTATTTTTTGAAATCTAAAGATGAAGTGTTCAACAAGTTCAAGGAATTCAAAGCCTTGATAGAGAACCTTTCTGAAACAAAAATCAAGATACTCAGGTCAGATAACAGAGGATAATATACCTCAAAAGAGTTTGTGAGTTTCTGCAAAGATGTTGGGATCAAGAGTGAACTCACAACTCCCTATACTCCTCAACAAAATGGTGTAGCTGAACAAAAGAATAGAACGATAATGGAAGCTGTGAAGACTATGATCCATGATCAAGATCTTACAATGTGCTTATGGGAAGAAGCATCAATGATGACCATTTATGTGCAAACCCGATTATCCCATAGTGCACTTGGGTTCAAGACCCCTGAAGAGATGTTCACTGGAAAGAAGCTAGAGGTAAGCCATATCAAAATATTTGGCTGCCCAGTTTTTATACATATTCTGAAAGAGAAGAGAAACAAGCTGGAACCTTCAAGAAAGAAGGGAATATTTGTGGGATAATGTGAGGTATCCAAGGCCTTCATAATTTACATACCAGGTCACTTCCACATTGAGATCAACAGGGATGTGACCTTTGATGAAGATTCAGGACTCAAGAAATCAAGAATATTCCAGCTTGAAGAAGTAAGTGAAGAAGAACTTGTAATCCCCAGGACTACAAAATCAATGAGGGAGGTTCCTAGAGCTGCAGAACCAGTGAGGGAAGACGTAGTTTCCCCTGATGAGAAAATTCCAGAAGACCATGACATAGTATAATTTCAATAACCGCCTCAGATGACGATCCTCCATAAAAGAAAGCCAACTTGGGCTAGCGAGATCATTCAGGATGGAAAGAAGTATGGTGTTCCCAAAGGAACCATGAGACAGGTGAAAAGACCAAAGCCATTCTCCAGTTATACGGCTTTGATGTGTGATCTCCTAGATAAGGATCCTACCTTCTTTGAAGAATCCATTTAGATGAAAGAATTGGTAGATGCCATGACAGAGGAATACCAATCCATAATAAATAATGATGTATGGGAAATAGTTCCCAGACCGAAGTGTAAAGACGTGGTATCCTCCAAATGTCTCTTCAAAATAAACCATGTTACTAACGAAAGTATTGAAAAGTATAAATCAATATTCGTCGCTCGGGGATTTTCTCAAAAAGAAGGCATTGACTATGAAGAGACATTCACTTCTGTAGCCAGATACACTTCGATCAGAACCATCATTGTTACACATTATTTTCATCATCCCTATGATCGTTAATGATGTAAACCTATCTATTGCCTTCAGAGGGGTCAGTGGCCTGAGTTTCTAAAGAGAGAAGGGAGAAGAACTTTTCTTGAGAAAAGAAGTTGCATTTTCCTATGTAAAAACCTTATAAAAAAGGAAGTTCGTAGGTTGCTATATAGGCAGGGTGCGAGAATGACCCATTCTCGCAGGTTTCACTATAGCCATGGTACGAGATGTTTGCAGGTTGATCTATAGCTAGGGTGCGAGAATTCCTGCACGTGGAAAAAATGAGCGTTTTCTCGAATCTTCTAGAAGGAGAAACTTCTATGGTGAGGTGGCATCCGAATGGTTTGGATCTTACTCGCTTTCATGATTTAGTGGGATCATCCGAACCTCCTCACCTTATCCTCTTCAACTTATAAAAGGAGAGGAGTTCTCATGGAGAAAGTTAGCTTGGGTTAGCTTTGTTGGTTCTTGAGCTTGTTAGCTTTGGCTTGGTTGGAGTGGCTTTGAGATTTGCTTTGTCAAGATAGATTGTGAGTAGCTATGAGATCTATGGTTTCAGAATCCTTGGAGAAAGAAGTGTGTGGGGAATGAAGGACAATTGGAAGGGACCTTACGACATCAAGGCCATGGTTGTAATCTCTCTTTCACATTTAATATGATACAGTAGTATGATTCTTTCCCATAAAGCTATTTCCACTTTATTATATAATTCCTTGATCATATACATAGATTGACTGTTGAATAGATTGAGCTTTCTTCACTTTGGTTGGTTTGTGTTGTCTTGGTATTGGATACACGAGAGCACTAGAGCGAAGTGGGAGCAAAAAAGACCATAGGAAGCGATTATAAGGTATGTAATGTGATCTTGCCTCCTAGTTCATTCAATGGTTAAAATCTAGGAAAAGAGTCATATTCTGTCTTGCTTTGTTCTAGATCCAGGTGGATCTAGGGAGATCGGTTTGTGTCCGCACTTACGGATTTATCCCATAACAAAATTGGCGACTCCACCGGGAGTGGATTGTTTCCTAGTTAGTCTAGTTTCCCTTGCTTTGATTGCTTGTTTTATGGTCTCTGAGTCTGTGGGAGATCCATCAAGACTCTAGATTTGAAAGTTCACTCAAAATTTTTGTCATTTTTCCAAATTTTGTGTTTACAGACATTCTCACACTATACCCTTTAGTGGCCTATGAGAATCATCTTAGGTCACACCCTACTGTGTAATCCAGTGCGAGATGTTCACACCCTACCTGTGTCCAGCCTGTGAACTCCACTAAAGTTCGCACTGCACCCTATAGCTAGGCTGCCAACCCATTTGAAATTTGTGTTTGGAATTAGGATGTCCTATTTTTTGATGCCCAGTTTTGCTTTGATTAGCTGGATTGAACTTTTGGAGGCTATATTGATCTGTTTGTTGTTTGCTTGACATCCTTTGAGTTGCTTTTAGCCACTTTTGGTTTGTTTCGTTTTGAAGGATTAGTCTCTTGCTTTGAGTGTCTTTCAATTACAAAGCATGTGTTTAATTTAGAATTGTTTAGGGAAAGATCATATTTCTTCTGAATAGTTCGCTTTAAAAGAGAACTTTTTAGTTTGGGTTTCTTTATTTTAAGAAAGTTCATTATTGCTTTAAGTGAAATTTTTGAAACAAAAAGATTTAATTTCTTGCTTTATATTAGATTGGGGGCATCCTTGCATTTGAAGTAGAAAAATTGCATGATTCTTGGCATTTGTTGATCTTAAATTATGAAAAATTTTCCCCCTCATGGTCGGGAGGGGCCATGAATCATGCATTGGTGTTCAGTACCTTTTTCTCATTTCTTGAGAATCTTTATATTGAGAAATTTAATGAATTTTGGGACATCGTGCATATGGGAATGATAAATGTTTTCTCCTTCTCGTAGCATAGCTTTCATCGAAATGAAAAGATTGCATCTTCATATCTTTGCATAATTTTCGAGTTGGTCAAAACACCATATTGTCCATGCCATCTTCCTTTTGAGTAACAATAGCCTTAAAAATAAAGCGCTTATAAAAATTGATTAGACATTTTTATCTTTTCTGGTAGAAAACCTACATTATATTAGTTGTAGGGATTTGGAATAGGTGTGAAAGATAACTTTCCAAAGCTGCAAACAAACATAGTATCTTGTAATAGGGAGAGTTAAATCCACTTACTACATTTTGTCCTAGGAAGCCCTTCTCACACAAGGGTCAAGCACGAGGTCGCATTGATATTGGCAGAGTTACTCACCCTACTTTGTTGATATCAGTGTAGAGATTGCACGTATTACGGGGATCACTCAGAGGTATACCCACAATGATGAGTGGAAGCCTTTTGAGTTGATTTCGGGCTAGATACCCTGCCCTTGCGTGTGGATCAGACTGTCGACTATCCCCCTAGGCTTTATTGTTGTTGGTGGTAACGTTAGTGGCCTATCTTTCTAGGTTCTTTACCCGAGGTGACTGTGGAGGGGCAAGTCTTCACGGTACCTGGAATCGAAGTTGGCCAAACTCACTCGGGATCCTTGGAGGGTATACCCACAATTATGTGTGGGAGCTTGCACCAGGGTGTAAGTCTGTTAAGAAGATCATCAACGTAACTTTTCCACCCACTCTATCTCATCCCCTTCTTACTTTGTTCCCACGACGTTGGATTTCATCACCAACTAGTGTGCTCATTGTAAGAAGGTTTTGTTTGTTTGCTTGCTTCCTAGATTTTTAGCATGTGTTGTTTGTTTTCCTTAGCAAACTCTAGATTGGATTTATTTAATGGCGTCAGTTCCCAAAATGACCAATGAAGGAACCCTTGCTTCAGGGGAACCTTTTGTTTTTCCTTCTTATGGAAACATTGGTCCTCCTGACATCGCTACTTTGAGCCTTCCAGGTCTCACTATTGGATTACCGGTATGGTTGTTTTCCACTCAGGTAATCCCGAATGCAGTAAGTGCTTCGGTGGTAAGCACTTCCCGCCAAGAACATCAACCTCATGTTCATCCTTCACCGT
>JASDQU010210839.1:5710-18690 GCA_032191745.1 Picea mariana
ATTATAAGACCAGATTTATGGAGCTACCTCGGTACACCCCACATCAGAGCCAAGAATGTCTTGAGATCAATAGGCTCTTCATCGAACTTCACTCCAGATTTTGTGTGAAGGTGAGGATGTAAATGCCTCGGGCATTGCACGATACAGTCCAACAGGCCCCATAGATGAGAAGGATTTAACCGCAGGAGTCAGGGAATGACTCCTACAAGAATGTCTGGATTGACGACATCTGGTGCGCAGCAGCATCATACGCCAACTAGACAAGACATCTTGGTATAAAGATACGTCTATAGAAACCTTGTTAACGGTGCCACAACGAGAGGTTCCTCAGTAGAGAACCCCCTACATAGAACCACCTCTTTAGCAACAACAATAGTTAGGCCTGTTTAGCGGAACATATGAGGGTTTCAGGATGGTGGGCCAACAACTACTACTTCGAGGACTAGGAGTACTAGAACGAAGACCACATGTTGGACATGTGGAGAGCCACATTACCAACGTGGCTATCCAGTTGAGAGGGCCAGAGCATCCATTTCAAATGGACACACTACCATTGTGAATGTGGGAAAGGCCCATAGGATTCATGACTACGGTGAATAACCACCATGATGAGCACCACTCCACTATACTTGAGGCATCAGATACCATCACCAACCAAACTATTATTATTTGTTAGATCTCGTTGCTACAAAGAGCTCTATTTCTAGTACTGTGTTGATGGGATTAGGTGAAGGAATTGAATCAAACGAGTTTATATTCATCAAACTAGCTTCGGGTGCCAACCAGATGGTTGGAGGAAGGGGTATGAATTGTATCTTTAACTTGGGGAATGGTGTAAGATCTAGACGACGTGGTTAGTATGGATTGGTTGGAATCACATGAGTTGATACTCAACTGTAATATGAAATGGTTGAGTATGGTTGATGATGAGGGAAAAAGACAAGTGATTGTAGGAAAGAACCAGGGAGTATCCTTGAGGTTCATTTATTCCCTACAGGTATAGAAGAGCATGCACAGGGATTCTAGCTATATGAAATCTTGGCACTTAATGTAAAGGTCATGATGAAATTTTTTGAAGTAACTTCTCATGGCATGAGTGTTGCTGACACATTTCAAGAAAATTACCCAGATTGTCGCCCACGAAGGAGTTCGAGTCTATAATCAACTCAAAATCCTGGAACTAAACCAATAGCAAGAGCGCCTTATCGACTATAGAACCCTCAGTTGCAAGAGTTGAAAATGTAAGAGAAGGAGTTGTTGGACCTAGGACTTATACATCTAGGTGTGTCACCTTGGGCTTCACCTATTATTTTCCTACGGAAGAAGGATGGGTCGTGGAGACTCTACATTGACTACCATCATTTGAACAAGGAAGATCGATTTGAGATTAGGGTATCACCAGTTACAGTTCATGGAGGAAGACATTCATAATAACGCATTCAAGATGAGGTTCAGAGATTATGAGTTTATCATTTTATAGTTAGGCCTGACAAACGCCCGAGTGGTATTCCTGAGCTTGAAGAATGGGGTGTTCCGCAAATCCTTGGACAAGTTTGTTCAAGTATTCATAGAAAATATTTTGATATATTCTCGAATGATGGAAGAAAATGATGAAATTTTTTGTCGGGTACTACAGTGTCTACGAGAGAAAAACTTATTTAGGAAACTTTCAAAATGCTCTTTTATGGCATGTCATCCTTGGCGAAGGTATCGTTGTGGATCTAGTGAAGGTAGAGGCTATCATGGAATGGTCTATGTCAATGAATGTCCCAAAAGCACGTAGATTCATGGTTTTAGTGGGATACTATCGACGATTCATCGAGGGTTTTTCGCAGATAGCAAATCTGATTACAGAGTTGCAGAAGAAAATAAGAAGTTTGTGTAGACCAAGAAATGTGTGGAAGCATTTCAAAGGCTCAAGGAGCTACTAATGACAATGACAATACTAAACTTTTGTGGCATGGACAAGGACTTCTTATTATGCACAAACACATCCAAGGAAGGCTTAGGTAGAGTCTTGATGCAAGACGGTCGAGTGATCGCTTACATATCAAGAAAGTTAAGGAATCATGAGGAGAACTATGCGACACATGAATTGGTGTTATTAGCCACTTTGTATTCCCTAAGAGTATGGGGGAACTACCTAATTTGAAGGAATTTTTAACAAACAAAATGAACCACTGTGGTTCACAACACCTTATTATGCAAAGTGTCTTGAACACGCAACAAAGGCGTTGGTCAGAATTACTTATCAAGTAATATTTTGAGATTTCCTACATAAAAGGAACAATGAATAGATTTGGGAATGTGTTGAGTCGGAGACCACGCATATTGTCAGTGGTGCCTCTTCAGACTAATATTCGTGAAATGATTCTAACTACAATGCAACAATGACTAGTATAAATAGGTTAAGGAATTCTACTGGACAAGACACCATGATGGTACCAAAATTGAGGGATATACTATGGACAACGATGGATCATTGATATATAATAACCACATTTTCTTACTGCCCAACGACGAATTGATAAGTTTCGATATTATACGAAGATCATAGAGCAGTGTACATGGATCATCCAAGAGTCATGAAGATGAGGATAGACTGTAAGCCCTTATTCTTTTAGAAGGGATAAAGATGGACATCGTCAACTGCATGGAAAGATATCTAAAAGGTCCGTAGGTGAAGGCTGAAAATAGACATCCGTCAGGATTGCTATGGCCACACACTATTTTGGAATCGAAATGGGAGGTCATTTCGATGGAATTTAGTGGGGAAAGTGTCGCTGATGGCAAGGAAACACGACACGATTTTTGTGATAGTTGAAATTATGATGAAGTTTTCACATTTTGTCCTTGTGTATATGCCACATCAGGTGCCAGGTATAGCTAGAGTTTATATCAGCAAGATATTGAGACTACCAGACGTACCAAAAGAATCATATCGAATGAGGGAATCAATGTTTGAAAGACGATTTTGGATAAGTTTCCCAAGAGGCCTTGGGAACACCACTGAACTTTAGTACAACATGTCCCTAAGATAGACAGGATAGCCAAAGGAACAAACCAATTTTGGAAGGTTGTGTTGTTTATGTGTGTGTTGGACCAACAAAAACATTGGGAATAGTTCTTGCCACTAGCCAAGTTTGCGTGCAACAATAGCCATAAAGGTACCGTTGATTTTCTCTATGGGTGACTACATCGAATACCTTTGGGTTGGGATAGACTCAAGGATAGGGTCCTGGTAGGACCAGAAGCAATCCAAGAAATGGAAAAAGAAATATAAATGATAAGAAAAGCGTTGGAAGAAGAGAAAGATCGGCAGAAGGGTTTTGCAGATGTGCATTGCGTGACCATAATTATTGAATTCCTAACATCTAGTTGTGCCTCATTGTTCGAGGCATTTCTCAATGTTTGTCTTGTATCTATGTGAAAATTTAGGTCAGTGATCCTACACATGTGATTGACTTGAGTTCTTGATGGATGTTGAGCGAGGGTGCGCTCATGGCAGAGGCAATCCTCTTTATGGAACATCGCATTTGATAGCTACGGTGTCGACCTGTTAATCAGGTTAAGGTCCAGTGGGCCAATTATAGTCCACACTTGACTACCTGGTAGGACACATATGATATGCGTTAGCAATTTCCATTTTGTCTGATGCCTAGACACTTAGATATTGTCAGATACTTTATTTTTCAATTTCTATACTATGCAACTTTGGGATGAAGTTTAAAACAAGAGGGGGTGTATGTAACATCCTGCTCTTTCACATGCCCAATGTGACTTATTATTTGAGTACAATTGTGTGCAATTGATCCAGTTCTTTATATGATTGACTACTTCACTTTTGGATTCTGATGATGAGACTGTGGATTATGATTTCATGTGATGTTATTATGTATAGACAGGTGTTATTGACTGGTTTCTCCCAAGTTTGCAAGAGTCTTGATAGATTGAGGATGTTAATGATATAGATGGACCTCCTTGGACTTTAAATCGAGTTAGGGAGTGGAGTGCATATGGTTTGATTATTTTTGTTATTGCATATGTGACATATGACTGGGTATATCATGATGTTGTTTATGGATCACTGACATGTTTCATTGATGGATGCGGGTTGACGATTTATTTATAATCAGACTCACATTTGGAGTAAATGGTTCATGCACGAGAACTAGAGATATTGAGGGAGAGGTGTGGTAGCATCCCTGCCATAGTCTACCGACACTCCATTTGTGGCTCGAAATATAGGTTAACGATTACCAAGTTTGAGAGATCCACGATGTCATGAGGGAAGAATGAGACAATCGATCACGAAGATTATAAGGGGCATGCAATAAGACAAGGCCCTTATTCCTTAGAGGCCCTTAGTCTCCCACAAGTTCGTTTGACGGAGTTTTAACTCCGAGGGTTAGACGTCTACCAAAATCAGTCAAAAGGCGAGTAGCACCCTTGGAGCATGTAGTGCGTCTTGAAGGGAACATCACATAGATTAAACATGAATAAAGACGAGTGGCACCCTTGGAGCACATAGTGCGTCTTGAAGGGAACGTCAGGATTTTTAAACACAGGTGAGTTAATGAACCTAGGTGCCTAGAAAACAATATCTTACCTTTACATGGTCAGCCTTAAAATAATTATGTATAAGTAAAGTTTATTAATTATAACTTTTCCTTACAAAAAATTGTTAATCCTAGTTGAAATTAAATCCTAGGTCTAAGAAGGATACGAGGACTAAAAAATAATTAAACAATTAATAAAGGGGGTTTGAATAAAATAAATGGGGGAAAATTAAATTTATAATTTAAAGGAGGATTACATTATCTAAAAGTTTAATTGTTGTCTATGTGAAAAACTTGCTAAATCTGAACTTAGACAAAAAGGGGAAATTAAATTCAAAAGGAATGTGGAACATAGAAAGGAATATAGTATGGACACCTTCCTAAAATGAATTCAACTAAGTTTCAAGAAAGGCATCAGTCATTAAGGGAAATTGAGGGAACAAAAGGGACAACAAGGAACGGTTTTAGGAATTCTTTTAGGTGGGTGAGGGAAATTGACAAATTAATTTAATTAATTAAATGAATTTTTGGTGCAACTAAGGGATTGGGTGACAAGTGTATGGGGGAGAATATTTCCTAATTAATTTTTAACAAAACTAATTTAATGTGAAAATGAAAAGGTCACTAAGAATAACTCTATAAAATAAATGGTAGAGGAGGGGAATGGATCACAATGGGAAAGTGTAAGGTTATGCTATTGGAATTTTCTTGACTGATTTTTCATGTGAGAGTTGAGATACCCAGCTCGAATAGAGAGTGGTAGCTCTAGCTTGTGAGGTGAGCTGGGAGCTAGCTTATTCTTTAGTTTGTGTGTGTGGCGCCTTTGCGGGTCGGGGGGATCAGAGGGATGAAGAGTACCCATAGCATTAGCTGGGAGGTACCGGTGAGGTATCAACAATTAGCAAGCTAGAAGCTAGACAGAGCGGAATAATGGCACAACAACTTTGGATTCTTCTCCTTTCGGTTATGCTACACATGTATAAATTTATCAATTGTAAAGTAGTTTAATTTTGTATGTGGATTTATACTTAAATGGAATGTGGTAATTGTTTTCTAGATCTATGTGTGTGAATTTATGGGTTCCCTGCCCTTTTTGTTTTTCTACCTATACCTTTTCCAAGCTATTGATAGCGTTCACATATGAACTCTGCCTTTGGGTTTCCACATCTCTGTGAATGTTTTCCTTTTTCCTCAGCTCTACGTTTTTCCATCCATAAACCATCTGTATTACTTCCTTTCTCACATAATTTTTTGGGGCCTTCCTCTACCCAAGCATGTACAGATTATGGGATTTGTCAAATGGTTAAGTGTTGTAAGGATTACAACTTTGTAATGAATGGATTCCCCATGTTGTCCTTAGAATACAAACCCAAAATTTATTGAGCGTTTACGTTATGTTTATGTTTAATTTCTAATTTTTTATTTCGAAGCATTTATTTGTGGAATGATTTGGGGCTACATCATCAGCTTGAAATTCCTGAGAACCTTTGTGTTCATTTATTGTTTTTTCCTGAGGCTTAACGATTCCTAATCTATTCGTTGCCTGTATTTGTAAATTCAATTTTTTTCCCATAATTGTTTTTTTCAAGGTCCGGATCAAGGGTCAAACTGAGGGTCAGATCAAGGGCCAGATCAGATGTCAGATCCAGGATGGGATGGACTAGAAGATTAGGAGGTGCACGTATTTAATGACTAAATGGTGGTGTGCAACTCTTGTTTTGTGTCTTTTCCCTTAGCGCCTTGTGTAGAGTTTGGTTGGGAAAAATCTAGTGAACTATTGACCCTTGTGAGCCCTTTTTCTATTGAGTTTTAAAATTTGATTTATGTTTATGTTTCCTATGTCTTGTACAGTTTTGAAGATAAATTTTGACTTAAAATAAATCTAGTTCGTTGCTCATTTACCTAAGAACCTTGATTTTATATTCATTATGTTGGTAGAGAGATTTAGTGTTTATGTTATTAACCTGAATCGATTCGTGGTGCAAGCTTGAACTCACAAATTGGTATAATTTTAATTTTTCCCTGAACTGGTTTCCTTCCTGGAGTTTTTATTCCTAGATTCCTATCTGCGTTTGGCACTTAAAATCGCCCAGAATCATTTCCTTCCTGGTGATTTTATTCCCTTGATTTTTCTCTGAGTATGGCAATTAAATTTTCGCCTAGCTTCCTTCATCAGAAATTTTCTGAGACTATTGAATAACTTTGTGTTTACCAGGGATCGATCTCTACGTATTTACAGAAGTTTTTGGTTCTTAAAGTTTACTAGAACAAAATGAATTTATTGTGCATACATTCATTCCAATATGGAGAGTTTCCATTTCGATGTTTAACAACCAATATTTTGTGTATGCATTCAATTTTGAGTTAAAGTTTCCACTTTTGTGTATTAAAACGGATTTAATTTTTATGCAATCATTGCCGAATTTTATGCTTGTTGGGATATATTTTGGGTCCTTGCATAAATTATTGAAAGGCCTAAATTAAGTTTGTGACAGAGTTATCAGTTATGTAACTGATAATTGTTGGCTTGTTGTAGGTGTGTTGTAATTTCGTTTACTTCATGTAGGGTCTTATGAGAGATATCCACTTCATTGATTAAATTTTATGATTTTGCCAATAATTTCCTAGAAAACGAAATTGGGGATTTATGTTGCCCAAACTTGTAGAATATTCTGAAATTGTTCTTTAGTCTTGTTGTCTCGGTTTTCAATTTTATAGTTGTGGATTTCCCTTGTCTTTTAGAAAACAATTCAGAATTTAATTAAGCGATTATGTTATGTTTACTTTTATTTTTTGAATTTTTATTTTGAAGTTTTATAATTCGAGAATCAAGTTGGGGCTATAACTATAGCATGACCTCCTAAGTGTCTTTGAAATCATTTCTTGGTCCTTCCCTTAAGGATTAGCCGTTCATAAATCGATTCTCTTCCTGTAATATTTAAATTTGAATTTCCAAGAAATTTAGTTCCATTTCGAGGTCTTGATGGGGGCCCCAAGGAGAATCGGATGAAGGTTTGCATGGATGACCGAATGAAGGTCCATATTGAGGACCGGATTAAGGTCTGGAGTGAATGATAAAAAACATTTCAACGGTTTATGCATTGGAATAAATTCCAGAATTCTTCCTTTGTATTCTTAACTCGGAAATGTGGCTTAACATCCAATTATCTATTCATTATTACATCAGATTGGTCATTCTTAACTCTTTTAATGAAATTGAGAAAACTAAATACACTCTTACTATGGAAGAATAAGTTATGGTATTCCTTGAATTTCTTTAATGGATATGTAATCTGTCGAAATTTTATTTATTGCGTTATGTTGATATTATTAGTTTTATAAAATGGGTCCATGATGAAGGGTAGCATGTTAATTTATTGTATTATGTAAGAATGGTTGATCCCCTTTTAGTGCTTAGTTGGATATGTAAAGTAACTTGATGTCCTTACGTGACGGGTGATGATTGATTTTCTTATGTACCCCTTAGACATGAATTTAGCATAGAATCGTTGATTGTAATTACACTTATGATTCTTAATTCTTATGTAACACTTCTTTATACGAATTTCACTTAATCCTTTCCTGAAGGATGGATTGAGGAGATCAGATTATTCCTTGCACTATGATGAATTATGTTGATGTATGAATAATATTCTAGTCTGGAGTTATGAGATGTGATTGATTAGTGGGATGTAGACACCTCCTTGTTCCTCAGAACAATCACCAACCTTGAGACCTTAAAGGGTTAAAATCAATTGGAACGTGGGCTTGAGCATTTCTTATGTGTCCTTGAGGTCCTAACCTTGAAGGGTAGGTTGGGAGGGTAGTATCTTATGTCATTTTTTATTATCTTTAGGATCCTTAGGTAGTGTTATGTTATCTCATATTATCTTGATGTTATCTGATGAATTTCCTTAGGAGACAAATTGAGCAATTTATGATTCGTGTTGTGATGCGTCATTATTAAAGTATGCATTTATTATGGGATATTATTATTCTTTTTAATGTATCAATATGTGTATCGTTGTTCAAGGAAAAAATGTGTCGACTTATGTCATGAATGATTGATAATGTGTAGAAATTGTTTCATTAATTTATTGAATGATGTGTCAATGATATAGTTAATAAATGTGATGTATATTTCCTAATGCAAACAAAAAAAAAATCACGTCGTTTTTGTTGACGTAATGGCAGGGTCGTTACATTAAAAATCACTTCCAATTTCCATTTCGGAATGGGTAACAGTTGTGGTAGACTGGTTGGATGTTTTTGTTCAAATTTAACTTGTTGACACTCCAATCATCTAGGTAGATATTCTGCAGTTTCACCTTTCATATTTGGCCAACATAATTAATTTTTTAGCATAATGATTAATTTCTAGTAAGTTGGGTGTCCAAAATATGGTTTCTTATGAAATTCATCTAAATTTAATAGCTTAATTTCATTAGATTCTGGTACATACAATCTATTTTTATACATTATCACTCCACTTTTTAGGAATCTCAAATTTGATTCTTCTATTTTTGTTGAATTATCAGCAATTTTTAACTTAATCTTTTGATATTCTCGGTCTTTTTCAACTGCCATCCTTACCCTTTCTTCTAAATTTGTTTCATTTACTTCTAGTAACTGTATAGATAATATTTTCATGTCGAACTAATGCATATGACACCTTATTTTCTTCTCATTTTATGTCTTTTATCTCAAAATCATACCTTGCTTGGTGAGCACTTAAATTTTGTTTATCAAACATATATTTTAGAGATGTTATCTGTCAACAATAAAAATTATTGGCCTACCGGTTAATGTCGTCACATAATTAATGCATGTATTATTGCAGCCAACTCCCAGTCATGTGTTACATAATTTTCTTCATGTTTCTTTAATTTACGAGATTCATAAGCTATTACATGGTTTTCTTTCATTAACACTCCACCAAGCCCTTCACGACATGCGTCCATACATACTACAAAGTATTTATCTAGGTCTGTCAATTTTAATATAGGAGTTGTAGTTAAGAGTTGTTTTAATTTATTAAAACTTTCTTGACATTTATCGGACCAGATGAACTTAGTTCCTTTCTTTTGTAACAAGGTTATAGGATATGCAATCTTAGAAAACCCTTCTATAAACTTCCATTAGTATCCATTTATACCCATAAAGGATCTTATGTCCGAAACATCCTTAGGTTTAGGCCAATTCATTATAGCCTTTATTTTGTCTGGGTCAACAACTATACCTTCTTTGGAAATTATCTGTCCCAAACACTGAATTTGATCTTTATAAAACTCACACTTAGTTTTGTACATAATTTATTGTCTTTTAATATTTGTAATATTATTCTTAAATGTTCTTCAGAATCCTTTTCATCCTTTGAATAGATGAGTATATCTTCTATATCTTCAACAACAGTAAAATAAGAAATCATACACGTACAAAATGAAACTACTTGTGGGCAGCCAAACCGGCCTAACACTTGAAATTTTATATAAAACAGAAGTGTGTCGAGCTCAATTCATGCCACACAAAGAAAGTCTGCAATGGGGAGCTTTCGTTCCAATAATTTGTTGTGAAAACTCCAACTCTTCCTCGACAAGTTAGCCCATGCATGCCCTTCCTCTGCAACCACAACTATAAGACTTGTGAAAAAATCTCATAACCTTGCTTCATCATTGAACAACTTCTATTTTACCTCAGACCAACCAACCTTTGATTCCCAGAACTAGCCAAATCTCATATTGCATACTTGTAACTGAAATCCTTTGATCTAGTAAATGCACCCTCACCAAATTATCTCTTGATTATTTCCTCAAATGTCTTGCCTTGCTCGAATATATACGACACCCAACAAATGCGTCCTCCAATTCTCCACAACGTCATGTCCACGTTTGCGAAGTCGACCTGCAATCTGGGTGTGATTTTCCATCGAATGTGCCCCTCCAACTCTGGCTGACTTATCACTTCGCGAAACCAACTTTTTCCTTGGGCACACACTCTTTCAACGCTTTACACCCACACTAGCTGAATTCTTCATTTTCGCACTGTGGGTACCCAATCCAATACTTTGTCGCATATTCGGTTTGTTTCTTACTGGTGTTCACAACAATATTTGTTTGTTGGCAACTCCCCTTGGTGCATGCTCAAGGAGTGGAGTGTCACCAACTTCGTTTGGTTGGTGCCTCCTTGGCTCTCCCAAGGCGTCCAAGTTACTTTTTTTCACAAGTGATAAGTTGGGTGTTCTTGCTACCAATTCACCCATCCATCCAACGATCTGTCTTTGGTGAGGGTGCCCATGTCCACCATGGGGCGCCCAACTTCATTTTCCATCGGTTTCTTCAGTGAGGGAAGCCATGATCACCATGGGGCGCCTACTTGCTTGCATCCTTCAAAAAATCTCCACAAAAAATGCCTTTTGCAATTCATGGGTGTGTGAATTCATCTTTGGTGCGACAATGTGCCCAAGGACTCCCACTTCATCTATAAAGTGACCGAGATCCCTCCAACTTGCCCATTTTGTCCATCTTTTCTCATGTAAGGAGCGCACGTGCTCAGATTCACTCTTGAGGTGTTACCGACGGATCGGTGAAGCTCTTCACCATCGTCACTCTCGTGATAGATGGTATTAGAGCAGAATCAACCCATCCTCGCTACTGCAGTTAGAACAATTGCGAAGGATGGGGTGCACTTGTTGAAATAACCGATGGTTGCGAAAGAAGTTTTGTGATGACGAAAGGGTGCAATAACGTAGAGTTGCAAACACAACCGCAAAAGGTATACCGTTGTAAAATGAGTGATGCACAAATGATGGGAAAGGTGAATGATGAGGAAACGAAGGTGAGCTTTGAAAAAGAAACCTAGAGGTTGATGAAAGAAAGAAACGAAATTTTATAAAGGATGAGATCCTTCACTACAAGATGGGATGTGTGGTATGAAGGAAAGAAACCTCTCTTTGCAGACAAAGGTTGTGAGGTCTTGGTAACAGGTTTTTCGAAGGAAAGGGAATCCATGGCCACTGTCATTGACGTCAAATAAACAATAGATTTTTTTTGAAGGCATCAATTCCATCACTTGAGAAGAAGGTTCAGGTCACCATTTCACAAGGTATCTCCCATAGGTAAAGTGAGCTAGCGAACAACAAGAATCCTGTAGCAAAGAGGCAAAGGAAGAAATTGGAAAGATGAACTCAACAAGGGTAGAGCCACTCAACAAGGGGGACGCCCATGAATTCATTGTTTCTTATCCAATCTTAACCATTTTGCACAGAATTGTCCTTTGAAGGAGACGCTAGAATGGATGGTTGAAAAACAAGAGAATATTGCAACACAAAATATTGTAGTCTTGGGTGAAGTAAACCAATCATTCTTGAAACCGACAAAGGAAATGATGGAAGAGTTTGAGGAATTGACGAAGCAGCTAGATGAGTTCTAGATGCAAAACCATGGAAAATGATCAAAAGATAAGGATTGCAGAATTTTTTTTGTGGATGCGACGGTGAGTGGGGTCAAGGTGGCATCATTTGTTGACATTGGATTAATTCACAACTTTATTAGTGAACCAACTGTGACATCATTGTTAGAAAAATAGGACTGTGGAGCAATAAAATAAAACAAATGCGGAAACAAAACACAAAAGATACACAATACACTAGAGACACAAATTCACGTGGTTCACCTAGTGTGGGCTACGTCCACCAGAGAAATTGTCAGGTCCTTCCTTTATTATTATCCAACATATGAAGGGATACAACCTACAACAAACCCGCTGTAACTTCCTCTTCTTTCTCTCAGAGTCTCCTATCTTAGAACAAAATATTCACCATCAACCATAGCCGCAATACATTTCCCTCATAAAAGATTGTTGCCTTCTAGGGAAAAAAACCCTAACATAGTCTCTATCGTTAGATCTGCGACCTTATAATGAACGGTCTAGATTTACAATGAAATTAGAATATACATTTACAAGGCAATTTTTTCTTCGAGAGCTTTGCCCTCGAACCCCCGCTGGGGGCGCGCTTGCCCCCAGACCCCCCAGCCGGGGGGATAGCCCCCCCTGACCCCGCAGAGGGAGTACCCCCCCTCTGCACTCCCCCGTGTGGAAGAGTGTACATACTTCATGGGGTATAAACACGGCTGAAAGTAAAAGACCTCTGAATCAGGAAGATAATCAGGCTCCACAACCAACAATCTCCCACTTGGAGACTGATCTCAACAACTCCACCGCTACTGTATATGTTGGACTCTTAACCTTCTTGGACCTATAAAATTTCTCATCTTCATATTCATTCTTGAAGACCAACTGAAACTGAGAAGGAACTCAGTTTCTCCCTGGTTACTCCCTTTTTTAACATGTCTACAGGATTTTGGCTAGTGTGTATCTTTTCCAACCTCAAATGTCCATATTCCAAGGAGAATCGCATGAAGT
>JASDQU010210840.1:6088-18709 GCA_032191745.1 Picea mariana
CTCGTCTTTGAAGGGCTTCATGTCATATGATAGTCGACACTGTTGGATGACACAGAGATCGCTTCCTTTGCAGAGCCATCCAGTGGTGTAGGGTTGTGGGTGCGGTGTTGTCGGCAGGGCCAGTTTTTTGATGATCTCTACTGAGATGAGGTTCTTCTGGCTAACACTATCAATGATGAAGTGCAGTAGGGTACCTTTTACACACATCTATGAATGGAAGAGTTTCTCTCCTTCTTCTGGCTCGTCTGGTTCACCATGCTAGAGCTTGGTGGTAGCAACAGTGGCACTGGGTTCCGCGTCAATGATATGTCTTCCCCTTTCTGGTTCTGACTTAGAGTTAGAACTTGCATTTGATTTAGAGGCTTTCACTTCGGCCACTAGTGTCTTCTTTGAGTGGAAGTCAACAGTGTTATGCCAAGGGATCTTATGGAAGTCACACCACTTCCTGGTATCTTTCTTTGTCTTTATGGTGTTCTTCTTTGCTTGCGGCTTGGACTGGTTGTCATGATACTGTATATCCTTTCTCTATCCTTTTTTCTATGGGTTGGGACAACCCTTTCCTAGATTTTGTTGTGAGGGGTTCCCCAACCCAAATTGTCATGTATTTTGTTTGAGCTTCTGCTTGATTTTGACGGCATATTGGTAGGCCACGCCCAAGGATGAGATGTCTAGAAATTTTGTTTTAGTCGGGATGTATCTATGCAGAGCATCGCGACACTTGAGCTCCATATGTCGCTCTAAATATTTGATGCCCAGCTTAGTGTGCAAGGTATGGAAGATATTTATGAAATATGGCACTGCTTGGTCTCTTTCTTGCTGCAGTGTGGTCCATTTGGTATACAGGTCGTCATAATTTTCAACAAGGTAGTATTGTTCCTTAATAGCATCCCTGAAGGATTCCTAGGTGTCTATGACTGTAAATAATGGGGGTTCCTCTGTTTCCTTTTTCTCACAGAAAGTTTCTCACCAATCATTGACATGGGGAATGGCTTTGAGGAGCGCAGAAGTAATATTTTCTCTATTCGACAGGAAAATACCCTTCTAGTAGATTCAACCACTTGTCTACACCATTTGCGTCTATCTGAACTTCAAACATAGGAATATCAAAGTTTATTTGTACCTTGAAGGGGGAGGTGCCTCCGCTCGAAGAAGATGCGTCGCCTGTTGGTAGTTGCCGAAGGATTTGCGCAAAATTATCCATCATCTCGTTCTTCTATTGCATGAGGGATTCCTCAATCAATAGTTTGAAAGGATCTCCTATCCCATCACCTTTCTTTTCTCCTTCCATGAGAGGTCGCTTGGGTGTGCGAGAGATTTTGTCCTCAAGAGAAACAAGATCGAGACCTAGCTCTTTGTACTCTGACCTCGTTGGGGATATGCATTAAGATGACAAGGAGTAGACCGATCTGATACCACTAATCTGGATTTTATGAGTAGAATGAAATGACTACAGATTATTGCCAGATTCTTAACACAAAATAACAGAGATACAGTAAAACTGGTTTTCTATTCAATAAGGAAATAAGTTGAAACTGTAAAATGCAGTGGAAAACAAGCTTGCTAGAATGATGGTGGCTTATCTCTGAGAAGAGATGTGACGGATGCACTCATTCACAAGAATATGATTACAATGAGGCTCTCAAGGACTTTTTACAATAAACATGAGTTTCAAAAACCCTAAACATCCAAAAACCTAACCCTTGGATATGAAGCTCCAAAAATCATGTGGGCCCCGTTTGGGTAAGTCAGTTCATCAACTTTCCGGGGTCATAACTTTTGCATATGATCTTCGTTTTAGGCACATGATAGCCCATTGGAATGATATATAAGAGGACTAGAACAATTGCCCAAAATTTCATGGTGAAATTTTGCGACTGCAACATACCCCAAAAAATGTCGTTTAGGGCCAAAAAGAATTATCCCCCACAGCCTTGGTGATGGTGTACAGCCCATACCGGAGTGGGAAAAGCTTTCAATGGGGTCCTGTAAGGCATTCTTTGTACAAGTGCAACCAAACTTTGTCGCCCACCTGAACCTGATGTTGATCATGGCATTGCTTGTACTTGTCATTGGACTTCTATAGGATATCCTGAACCTATTGGCGGATGTGTTGGATCCTCTCAATGAACCCAGTGGCATTGTCATCCTTAGTTTGATAAGGAGAGGAGTCGGTCGAGGTGACCGCAAGGGGAAGTACAACATCTATGGGACCTAATGGTTGGAATCCCAACCCCACCTGAAAGGGGTTGTGGCTAGTTGAGCTATGCAGGGCTCGGTTGTAGCTATGTTGGACATAGGGAAGACTCTCATTCCATGTTCAAGGGTGCTTGGAATTATACATGCGAAGGATATGCACAATCATTCGATTTACGACCTCAGTTTGGCCATATGTTTGGGGGTGGAAGGTTGTGGATTTGGTGAGCTTGGTGTTCAGTAGTGACCAGAGGCTTGAACAAATGTGTTGAGAAATTGACTATCCTGATATGAGACAATGGTTTGTGGGATTCCAAAATGTACCCAGACCCGTTCTAAGAAGAGCTTGGCAGTGGCTTATGTTGTGATTCTCTTCTTGCAAGCAATCAGAATCACCATCTTAGAAAAGCGATCAACAACCACAAAAACACAGTGATTTCCCCGCTTAGTGGATGGGATGCCCGACATGTAGTCCATTGAGATGGATTGCCATGGCCTGTCAGGAGTCGGAAGAGGGGTGTACAGGCCCTATTTCTTAGTGGTTGGTTTGGAAATAGTGTAGGCAATGCAAGACCTGATATACTTGTTGACCTCCTGTCGAGGTTTCGGCCAGTAGAAATGTTTTTGTAGCATTGCCACTATCGTTTCAACGCTGAAGTGTCCTACCACATGGCTGTGGTGGGATTCCCATATCATCTTTGCTTGCTCACTTGATGGAACACATATATGGTCCAATTGACACAACAACCCATCCCGAAGATGGAAATTATTTACAACTACCTTTGCACCCAACATTTGGTAGGTGGTGGCGAAGTCCGGGTATATCTCATAGAGTTGGGGCTATCCAGAGGTCTCATGGCCGTAGGAGTCTAGCACTATGGTGAGTGCCATGACTGGTGGTTTTTTGAGGCAATCAATGACATGGTTTGTGCTTCCTATTTCTACTTGATGTTGAGGTGGAATTGCTGCAAGTATGTGGACCACTTTTGATGGTGGTCATTTTTCAATTTTCCTTGTGTTTGCATGAACTACAATGGCTTATGATCAATGTGGATGATTGTCTCCCTCCCAAGAATGTAATGTCTCCACTGGTGGCAGGATTGCACAATGGAGTGCATTTTTTTTCCGTAAGTATGGTACTTACAGACAACATCTGATAGTGTCACACTATGATAGGCCACGGGGTGGTTGTGCTGTGTGAGAACGACACCCACATCATAGTCTGAAGCATCAGTCTCAATCTCAAAGGGCTATTGCAGATCTGGTAGTGAAAGTACTGTGGCTGAGCACAAGTGTTGCTTCAAATCATCGAATTCTTGTTGTTAGGGCTGGCCCCATGCAAATTTCTCCTTACCACCACCCCTAGTTATTTGGTTGAGGGCCCATGCAATATGGGAGAATCCTAACACAAACCTGCGGTAGAAATTGGCAAGGCCCAAGAAGCTCTGAAGTTCAGTGAGTGTGGTTGGGGTTGGATAGTCACGGATGACTTGGATCTTGGCTGGATCCACATGTACACCATGTTGATCAATGATGTAGCCTAGGTAATGGACCCTGTCCATGCCAAAGGATCATTTTTCCAAGTTGGCATATAGCGTGTGCTGCCACAGGGTGTGCATAACCTGCTGAATATGCTGCAAGTATTCGGCCCAAGTCTTGTTGTAAATGAGAATGTCATCTAGATACACCACTACAAAAGTATTGGTGAATGGTCACAGGATATCATCCATCATCCTCATGAAAGTGGCTGGAGCATTTGTCAGACCAAAGGGCATGACCAACCATTCAAAAAGGCCTTCCTTTGACTTGAAGACAGTCTTCCATACATCAGTCTATTCTATTGGAACGTGGTGGTAGCCAGAATTAAGATTAATCTTACTGAAGTATTTGGCCCCCATGAGTTGATCAAGGAGGTCATCAATTTAGGGAATCAGATACTAATTTCTGACTGTGACTTTATTCAGAGCTCAATAATCAATGCAAAGTCGCCAAGTTCCATATTTATTCTGTACCATCACAATTGGGCTTTCGCAAGGTGATGAGTTTGGATGAATGTGCCCCTTATGGATCAATTCTTGGATCTATCACTTGATATCGTCATTTTCTAATAGAGAGAAGCGATAAACTGGCCCATTGGGCAGTGGTGTGTCGGGGGTTAGTTCGATGGGGTGCTTGACCTAGCAGTGCAGAGGTACCCTGGTAGGTGAGCAGAAGATATCCAAGTATTCTTCCATGACCTTATCTACTTGCTTCTGTTGTGTGGAGAGGTTATCCACAGAGACCCTAGATGTGGCTATGATTTTTCTCTCATTCTGAGAGAAAATCATGAAGAAGACAAACTTCCCCATATGAGAGATGACCTTCCTGCATTTCTTAGTGGAGGTCAAGGAAATAGCACTAGGTGGGACAACCTCGGGTATCCTATATAATTTCCTGTTCAGAGTAATAATAACACTACAAGGCCTAGAATCACATACAACATGACATTTACATAAACAAGGTTGGCCCAAAAGAACATCACAAACTTCGAGAGGAGCAAAATCGCACAATACCTCATCTTCAAAGGGCTTGATGTTGTACGACAGTCGAAACTGTTGGCTAACGTGGAGATTGCTTCCTTGGCGGAGCCATCCAATGGTGTAGGGTTGTGGGTGCGATGTTGTCAGCAGGGCCAACTACTTGATGATCTCTGCTGAGATGAGGTTCTTCTGGCTACCGCTATCAATGATGAAGTGTAGCAGGGTGCCTTTTACCCACATCTATGAATGGAAGAGGCGCTCACCTTCTTTTGGCTTGTCTGGTTCACCATGCTGGAGCTTTGTGGTAGTAATGGTGGCACTGGGTTCTACGTCAATGATCTGTCTTCCCCTTTCTGGTTCTGACTCAGAGTCAGAAACTGCACCTGATTCAGAGGCTTTCACTTCGGCCACCAGTGTCTTCTTTGAGCAACAGTCAACAGTGTTATGCCAAGGGATCTTATGGAAGTCACACCACTTCTCGGTATCTTTCTTTGTCTTTCTGGTATCCTTCTTTGCTTACGGCTTGAACTGGTTGTCTTGATACTATCCATCTTTTCTCTATCCTTTGTTCTATGTGTTGGGGGCACCATTTCTTGGCTTTTGTTGTGAGGGGTTCCCCGACCCAAATTGTCGCATCTTTTGTTTGAGATTCTGCTTGATTTTGATGACATATCAGTAGGCTGCACCCAAGGATGATATGTCCAGAAATTCCATTTCAGTTTGGATGTATCTATGCAGAGCACTGCGATACTTGAGCACTAGATGTCGCTCTGAATCTTTGATACCCAGCTTGGTGCATAAGGTATGGAATATATTTGTGAAATCTGGCACTTCTTGGTCTCTTTCTTGCTACAGTGTGGTCCATTTGGTATACAAGTCATCATAACTTTCGACAGGGTAGTATTGTTCCTTAATAACATCCCTGAAGGATTCCTAGGTGGATGTGACTATAAATAATGAGGGTTCCTCTATTTCCTTTTTCTCACAGAAATTTTCCCACCAATCTTTGACATGGAGAATAGCTTTGAGGAGCGCAAAAGTAATCTTTTCTCTATTTGAAAAGTTATGGATAGAAAAATACCCTTCCAGTAGATTCAACCACTTGTCTACACCATATGCGTCTATCTGACCTTCAAATATAGGAATATTGAAGTTTATTTTTACCTTGAAGGGGGCAGTGCCTCCGCTCGAAGAAGATGCATCGCCTGTTGGTAGTCGCCGAAGGATTTGCGTAAAATTATCCATCATCTTGTTCCTCTGTTGCATGAGGGATTCCTCAATCAACAATTTGAAAGGATCTCATGTCTCGTCACCTTTCTTTTCTCCTTCCATGAGAGGTCGCTTGGGTGTGCAAGAGCTTTTGTCCTCAAGAGAAACAAGCTCGAGACCTAACTCTTTGTACTCTGACCTCGTTGGGGACATGCATTAAGATGACAAGGAGAAGACCGCTCTGATACCACTGATCCGTATTTTATGAGCAGAATGAAATGACTACAGATTATTACCAAATGCTTAACATAGAATAATAGAGATACAGTAAAACTGGTTTTCTATTCAATAAGGAAATAAGTTGAAACTGTAAAATGCAACAGAAAACAAGCTTGTTGGAATGGTGGCGGCTTATCTCTGAGAAGAGATGTGACAGATGCGCTCATTTGCAAGAAGATGAATAAAATGAGGCTCTCAAGGCCTTTTTACAATAAACAGGAGTTTCAAAAACCCTAAACATCCAAAAACCTAACCCTAGGATATGAAGCGCCAAAAGTCATGTGGGCCCCATTTGGGTAAGTCAGTACATCAACTTCCCAGGGTCATAACTTTTGCATACGATCTTCATTTTAGGCATATGATAGCCCATTGGAAAGATATATCCGATGACTACAACAATTTCCCAAAATTTCATGATGAAATTTTGTGACTGCAACATACCCCAAAAAACGTTGTTTAGGGCCTCAAAACGGCTCAGGAAGTTCAGGACCCGAAAAATGGCTAAAAATAGTAAATTATCAAAATTGTGAGAAATTTGTTTTGAGCCAACTGGAAAAGGTGGGTGGCCACTGATATCCACCTAGATCAGACACCCTATACCCTGGAGGGAACATCACCCCGAGTGTCCATCTTCCGCATGCATTTCCTTGCATTGAGCATAGGTACGTTCCACGACTCGAACTAGTTTTTCTTACTTGCGACACTCGTTCCCTCCTCTGTATCATAGCATTCATTTCTTATGAAAAAACAAAAATAGACAGGTGGGAAGGGAATACTATATTGTAATTGGAAGCAGTCGTGTCCCCTTTGAACAGAGCACAAAGTTATTGAGTCCTTGTGTCATCATAATTTTGGGTTTAGCTTGGCCTTAGGAAGCTGATCTCGCTATAGAGTTTTCTCTACCGACTGGTTACTCTTCCAGTCCCTATAGAGAACATTATTGATGCCTCGTGCATCTAATTGTCATATAATTGAATCCATGCTATCAGAGTCCACCACATGTCTCACGCTCTCGTTCAAAGGAAGTCTATCAACTTGTGTCAGCCACTCCTCAGAAATCTTGACTTTGCATGTCGGCCATACCCTCAGTTTGTCTCAGAATCACATGATACTTTGGTCTTATCATACAACCTGGCCCTACTTTCATCATTGGTAGGTCACCTTGAACCCAACAATTGACATTTCATCATTGGTCATTGACTGAGTGGTTTCTTCTATGTTCAACGGCAAGACATCTATTCACACTTTGGGATTCATGCAGTGTCTTGGATGCCATTAGACTTATTGGTGGTTTCCTCGCATTTGTCAATAGTTTTTCATCATTGGATTCTATTCAGAGTGTTCTTTTCATGTACCACTTGCACTTGGCACACGCAAAAGACACACAAGGTCGGTGGTTCATGAACATGTTCTTTGTCCGATCTCCACCAAATCATGAAGCTCCTACTTTGTTCCTCATGTTGACTAATGAGAGATGACTCAATGTTCTCCTTTCAACGGGTCTCTTTCCATCGACTTCAGCTCATTTTTTCTGGATATGGGACCTAGAGTTTTATGAGTACCTTGAGGCTTGAATTCATTAGTGGTAGGCCCTCTCACCATTGATAGATGGGAATACATCAGTGTCTCTTGATCAATGGATCTCTCAAGTGTTCGACACCAACTCCTTTATTCACATTTGTAGATATGTACTCGATGCCTTGATACCTACTTTCATTATCGATAGGTTGTCTTGCTTTGTTAATGGTATACTTCAATGATCAGTAAACAAACAATGTCTCATCGTGTTCGACCTCAACTCATTTATTCACATGATGTAGACTTGCACCATTGAAGGATAGTGTACAAGAATTGAAGACATCACTATGTGACCGCAACTTTCCTGAGTTGTTGCTTCCATTTCATTGGACCGATACCTATTTGAATTAAGTGATCATGGGAGATCAAATTGTAGTCCATGGTATACAGATATCTTCAGATTGATTTTTGAGACTGGTTTCACTGGGCCTTGTTCGTGACTATGAAAACTTTTGGCATATAACCACATTTTTATTTGTTTATTCATGGCCATGAACACTTGTTTGGTATATTTTCCACATGGATCTGCATTGTATTCTTGGCAGCCATGCATGCAAAGTTAGTACATAATGTAATGAGCAATTGAGTTCATCCATTTAGTTTTCTACCACTCCACTTCTGGGTTATTTATAATGTATTTTGGCCATCGCAAATACTATGATCTCACACATTAGGGGGAATTTGTTATAGCAAGATTTTCCTCACCATTTCTATCTTGCACAGAGGGCCTTTTTCCATTTCTCTATGCAGACTTATCATCCCTTTTTTGATGAATCTAGAGCTAAAACATACCTTTTTCCACATATACGCTCCCTATCAGTTATACAAGATTCGTATATGCTTGTTTCTCCAATGCAGCTCATGTATATCGAGATTTGTTCCATTGCCTCTTTTCTATGAGGTTTCCTTTGGTGGAGGATTGAAGTGATGAAGACCCAGTTGGAAGGAGATTGGTTTCAAACCGTGCCGACATGGATGTCTGTAACGTTGATGCTTTTGTTGATCAATTATTAATAGAAATATTCCTTTCCCATCCTATTGGTATCTCGCAAATATATGATTATTATCCATGGGCATGTTTGCAATGTCTATTAATGAATTATGCTATATGATGTGTAACTCCTTTTATATCATCACTATATACTTGCTTCGCTTGTTTGTTCAAAACTTCTTGTAGGTATAAATCTTTGGGTCAAAGTGCTCAATGGTGAAACATCATCAAACATTGGATTGAGGTAGGCTTCTTTCTTGTCTTTCAAATTAGTCTATATAGCATATGTTGGAATTGAGTTGATTTCTACAGTCACATCTGTCTGTTGTGATTTACCCTTGGCCATAGAGGTTTTTTCCCTTGTAAGTTTCCAATCATTGATCTATAGAGTAATTGATCTGTATCTTTAGAATCATCATCCTTGATTAACTTGCAATTGGTCTACATAGGAGTACTCACAGTTTTTCAATATTCCATTCCAAACTTCTTTATCATTTCTATGATATACTTGGTCTGAGAGATAAAAATATCTTTATCACGCTGACATATATGTAATCCCAAAAATAAAGTAAACTCACTAAGCAAAGACATTTCAAACTCATTTTTCATATCTCTGGAAAAATTATGATACATCATGTCATCATCACTTCCGAGGATGATTCCATCTACATAAACTTCAATTATCAATATATTGTCTCGATCCACTTTTATGTAGAGACTATTGTCTGCATTGCCCTCCCTGAATCCTTTTTGTTGTAGATATATGTCCAATCTTGAATACCATGCTCTAGGGGCCTTCTTGAGTCCATACAATTCTTTCTTTAGTTTTCAAACATAATCTTCCCTTTATAACAATAGAAATCCTTCTAGTTGTTGAATGTAGACCTCTTCTTCTAATTACCCTTTAGGAAAAGTTGACTTAACATCCATCTAATATACCTTGATTCTTTTGGAACATGAATAGATAAGATCAATCTGATTTATTCCATCACGGAAACCAGGGAAAAGGTCTCTTTAAAATATATACCTTCAATCTGAGTATATCCTTTGCATACCAATCTTTCTTTGTTTCTAGTTACTTGTCTATCCTCATTAAGATTGTTTCGAAAAACCCACTTTGTACCAATCACATTCTTGTTCTTCGATTTTGGAACCAGATAAGATGTGTCATTCTTCTCTATCTAATCTAATTCTTCATCCATAGCATTGATCCAGTGTTCATCTTTGTTGGCCTCTTCAAAATTACCTGGTTCAACTGTAGATAACAGAGTTAGGTGTTGTTGTTCAGGTGAAAGTATTCTTCTTCTAGTTTCAACTCCTACGTCTTTATTCCCAATAATTTGTTCTGATAGATGATTTTTCTATACTCGTAGGATAGGTTTCTTAGGAGGCATATGGTTCTCATATTCCTCTTGTTCTTCTTTTGGTTTCTCTTCTTCATTTGCTTCTTCTTCTTCTTTCATATCTTCTTCGTCATCTTGCACTTCTGAATCTTTGGTTCCTTATTGACCCTTTTGTACATTAGTCTCATCAATAGTTACATTGATCCTTTCCACTATTCTATTGAGTCTTGGATTGAAGAATTTATACACTTTTCTTGTTCTTGAATACTAAAATAGTATTCCCTTATCTGCTCAGAAGTCAAATTTTCCACCCCTTCCATCTTATCTTTTGATATAAAATTTGCTTCAAAATACTCTGAAATGCTTCACATTCATCAGTATTCCTTTCCATAACGCATAGGCAATATTATCACCATTACTTCTTGATTTAGGATCATCCCTGCACCTTAGAAACACAAAAGAAAGACAACGCATCTGCACACTTGGAGGGAACAAATTCAAAGCGAAGACAGGAACCATCCCTCTCATTTTGAACCTGAATTTAAATTTTTTAATGTAATTCAATGTAATTAAATGTTTGATGGATCACGAAAATCCAAGTGACTGTCTTTTTACAGGTCGACTTATTGTAAATGTGAGAATGAGTGTAATTCACCTTTAATGGATGATAGTAGGTAGATATAGATATGATTCGGACTAGATGTCCATTGAATGTAATTGAATGTAATTTAATGAGAGTAGGTGGAAGAAGGCTCGAGAGACCCCCCTTTTTTTTGCAAAAAAATATCATTGTATAGAAATTCACGAGGAACAATTGAGTGAGTGAGTCAGTGAATTGTAGAGACGAGAGGAGAGGAGAAGTTTTGAAGACTTTGCTAGACTCCATCCTTTGTAAACCTTTGTACATAACCATTCAGATATTAATACAAACACTATTTTTTCCTACCCATGAGGTTTCTGTGTGTTGATATATTTTCTTTTTTGATGTTTCTAAATGTGTTTACTGTGTATGATTATGAATTCCATGGATGCATGTTATATTCCCTTTGTAGGAATTAGATAGATTTCTCTATCTGTAATTTTCTGAGTAATTCTAGGCTCTTAGGATTGTACAAGGAGTGCACACCAGAGTAATGGAAATACTATGTGAAGCCAACTCAAAGAATGTTTTTCGAACTCTATCTCGAGTTCAGAGGAGAGCATGCCAGGTGGGAACACCAGACTCATTCTAAAGATCAGAAGGAGTAGTGCAAGGAGTGCACAAGAATATATTTTAGGTTATGTGAGAAGTTTTCTACGAGGGAAAACCAAAAGCTTAAGACTCACAGAAGATTCAAGTTCTAGTCTTCATAGAGAGAGAAAGGAGAGAGTGAGGGAATTATCAGAATTCAGGACTCAAGGGGTGAAGTTGTTCAAGGAATGCACAAAGACAACACATCATTGAAGTGTTAGTAAAGGCTGTGGAGGAAAAGAGCACATAAGAGCTGGGAGGGCATGAGAACCTATCAAAGGAACAAAGGGTTGAGAACCTTAGAAGTTTGAGCGAATTCAATCTCAGGATAAATAATGTCATTGTGCATAGTGCCTGCACAAGGAATGCAGAACGAAAAGAAATTCCAAGTCTTGGATTGTGGGAGAAGCGCAAGGTGTGTGCAAGTGAACTTGTCTCAAGTTAAAATCTCAGAAGAGTGTTGAAGGAACACTCTGAAGGTGTTCGTGAGGCTCAGAAGAATGAACATTGTGTTCTAGGAGGGGATCAGAAGACATTTTAGGAATCGAGGGCCAATCCCCTTTGAATTTTAAAAGCATTTCAAGCTTAGGAGAGATAGTGCAGTTATGCGCAGAGTCTCTACAAGGTGTGCAAAGAAGGGGAACCTTTCAAGTTCTAGTTTGCAGGATAAATAAAAGTGTGGGTCGAGACCTAAGTCCCTTGAATTTTGAATCAATATTAGGAGGTACAATGCAATATGAGGCCCAACAATCGGTCTCGCAGAAAAAGTTCAAAGGTTGATCCTTTTAAAATCTTGAGGAAATTCTTCCTTAGACAAAAGATTGAGTTGCAACAGCAGAGGAGGAGCTACAACAACTGTTAGATTGGTTGTGGGAAGAAATATGGATCGTTATATCAGAGTCCAAATAGGAGGAGGAGAGAACATGGGATAATGCAAGATACCAAATATATAAAATATGCAGAACAGAAATGAAATGCTAGAAATGACAGAATAACAGTAAAATATCCAGCATAATCTTCACAATACGCAGAAATGATATACAAAATAGCAACAGAAATAACACTTTGATTCAGATAGAAATGTTCACAAGCCTCTTCGAGGGGACAACCTCCATTTGAGCAGTGCTCTGTTACAATAATCTCCAATATAGGGTTCTCATACCCTCGACTCCTATTTATACTAAAAAGAAGCATCTAGAGGAAGTCCTTCTAGAAGCGGAAGCTTCTATTAGGTCTTCTTACATCCGCCTTATTCTATTTTATTGAAAGGCCTTATTA
>JASDQU010210841.1:7898-18614 GCA_032191745.1 Picea mariana
GAAGGTTATGTGTCACTAATAAATGGGTTCGTACCTAAGGAATATGGACCACAATCATAGGAAAATGCAAATATGAAAAATGGATTGAGAACCTATCCTATATGCTAGTGACATAAAATACCTGCCGAAGGCACGAATGGGTGATATGATGCTAGAAACCACAAAAATCCCTGGAAAAAACCACCAAAATCAACTCCTTCAACTGCACTATTAGTCCACTAGGACAAAAATTAGCATAAGCTATATAAAGTGGATAAAAATTTTCTACTAATAGAAAAATGAACAATTTTACCATACCATTTGAGTTTTTCACCCACATAGTGTATTTTAGACCATTTTTCCCATGATCTTCAAGTGTCAATTGTGGGGGATATGATCAACAGAATTGACAACTGTCTGGACCAAGTAAGTGCCCCTCCCCTCCTCTTCATTTTTTATGTTTTACAATTTAAATTTAGTCCTCATTTCTTGAGTTTAAGAGGGCGCAATATGTAAACTAGGGTGTACGTGAGCTATAGTTCATTGGGTCACATATACGGATACATGTACGCGAGAAAAGAAAATATTTCTCGCATATATGTGGCCCTACACGCGAGTGTTAACATTACAGACCGTGTACAAGTCCGCAAACAAGTTTTTTGATGAATTTAACTCAAAAAATGATTTTCCTTTGGTAGGATGGTGCTTGAATGGAGAGAGAGAGGGAGCATGAAGAGGTGGATGTAGCAGTGGAAAGAGATGCAGGGTCCCAACTAGCTCTAAAAATATGTGGCCTTTATAAATTTTTGGCTCTCAAAGGAATGAGGGCTCAAGTGAGGTTACTCCAAATGCTCATAAATTATTGGGATCCAGAGACGGGTGCCTTCAATATCAATGGGAAACCATTGAGGATTGAAGTAGATGACATCTATTTTGTCACAGGATTGTCTCGTCGAGGTGAGGTGGTGAATCTCAAAGCTAGAGGGGTTGGGGGTGGTATGAACATAGAATATTACATTGCCATCCACTGTGTTGCAGGCATAGATAAAGTAGGGATCCAACTCCCCATCAGGGTGATCAAGAACATGATTTTGAATATTGATGTTCTTGTTCTTACATAGATATTTGGGTCAGCCTCATTGCACCAGGATTCAAGGCCACTCATGTTCTACACTGTGGAGTGTTTATGACCCACTTTTTATGACTAGTGTACCTCAGTGCTGACTAACATGAAGATTCAGATGATGGATTACAAACGGGGGAGAAAGAGAAACTTTGGGTTTGCATCCATCTTGTGTATTTTTTTCTTTGAGCAGGTTCCAGGTTTGAGCCCTAGAGTGGAGATCATTCCACATGGACCAAGTGATCCAACCATGTCATAGTGGACTGACATGATGAGGTGGTTAGGAGGTGGTAGGGTGCCAACCCCCTACAACGATTAGTTCCTCTTCTGGTGGCATCAACAGGTGGTAGACATTGATGACTACCCCTATGTTGGGATAGACTATAGAGGGGATCCAGATATGCCTCTGCGACCAGGATCCGCCTATGGTGATATTGGTAAGAAAAGTTTTTGTATATTTCATTTTTTTGCGTTTTTCAAAAAGACTAAAAAACGTAAATATTTTTGTATGGTATCAAGTATTGACAATTACTTTGTCATGTAGATGTAGGTCCATGACAACTAGACGGATTCCCACAACATCAGCGGAGGAACCGAGGAGATGAACATGTAGGAGGAGATGCAGATAGAGTGCTACAAAATTTGTTGGGGAACCTATCTCGTTTGATGCACAAGATTCCTATGGTTCAAGTGGAGGATCTGTCAGAGGTTATGCAGCGACAGGTGGTGGGTGTGCCTCGTGCATGGGTGTGACTCTTCCAGTGTCTCACAAATGCCATACTATTCTATCATGATACACATCCAGCGCCATATGCATAGATGCCATGGTCATATATATACCGTACATATATGTATTTTGAGGGCGTGAGCCCCATTTTGTACTATCATAGTATATTTTTTGAAAATATGAAATATAAAATTTTGGTCCGCGACTTTACTTATATATGTTATAATGTTTACATGGATGAATGTGTTTTCTTTACTTTAGTTATGTGAAAAATTTTAATCTAAAACATCATTAGCATATGCATCGGATACATAATTTGAACTTCTAGGTATGTGATTATAAGTAATAAAATCAAAATATTGTTCCAAAAGTCGTACTCGTAGGAATCCTTGGAGTAGAGTAAGGTTTCGTACACAGTAACTGTCGTTTAACTGACATACAACTAACTGGGAGTCCAGGAAAACCTCTAAAGACCAAACACCATATGAAATGGCGTCGTGTAATATTTCTATAATGACACTATACTCAACCACATTATTCGTTGATGGATCCAAACAAACGCCACATGAAGACACCAGTTGGCCTTCGGGTGATTAAATGACCCATGCAGCGGAAGCCATGTTCTGTGTATGATGACTGGAACCGTATATGAATCCTAAGTAAAATGATGACTCCATTGACATATTCCAACCAATGGAAAACCTAATAAGCAATTCCATGACACAAAGGAAAATATATATATACACTAAGATACACTAGTATACAAAGAGTCACACCCAATCTTGAGGGCTCAAGCGTAATACATTTTTGGGTAGAGCCAATTTTTGGGCTCATCCAACATATTCCATTCATAATCCTCCATTTCATAGGCTCCTTTTTCTAAAACATGTCGCACGATATAAGGATCGTGCCACATGGGGTTGAGCTTGCCTACCCCCAATGGTTCTTTGGCTTGGTCATATAGGAGGACCAAGTCACCCTCATCATACTGTCGAGGACAGACAGACTTATCATACTGAATCTTAACACGTCATTTATTCACTTTGATAGTCGTAGAGGCATCTCAATTCTGCTCATCTAAGCGCTTTAGGTGTATGAGGCGTTCTTCAAGATCAGATGTATCAGGTAGGAGCTCAATTGCCAGTTTAAGGGAAGGGATTTCTTATTCAATCGGGAGGATCAACTCCACACTGTGTACTAACTAAAAAGGATAAAAAATGGTGGAAGTCTTAATCGAGGTTCGATATGCCCAAAGCGCATGGTAAAGCATTAGATTCCTGTCAGACTTATTGTGGCTAACAATTTTTTGCACGATGGTCTTGAGAGACTTATTCACAGCCTCTACTTGTCCATTTTCCTAGGGATAATAAGGGGAATAATGATTGTCCTTAAACCCCAATTTTTATGTTAACTCCTTCATCATTTTATTCTGAAAGTGGCTTCCATGATCAGTGACAATATCCTTTGGAATTTCGAACCGGGCTATAATCTGGTTGAATACAAAGAATGTTGCAGTCTTACCATCAGGTTTAATGGTAGGCATGGCCTCTACCCATTTAGTGAAGTAATCCACAACCATAATAATATGTTGATGCCCCCCAGCTGAAGTTCGGTTATAGTCCATAAAATCCACCCCCACTTACTGAAGGGACTGATGGTTTATGACTGGGTGGAGAGTGGTTGGATGTGAGTGCATTTTCCAAGTGAACAATTGGAAAGGGTGACACTTCTTGACCACCTCAACACAATCTTTAAAAATTTACAGCAAAAAAAATCATCTTGCAATATTTGTTGGGTTGTCACAAGCCCAAATAGATGACCACAACAAACCCCACTATGAAAGTCATTAAGAACTGACTCAGCCTCCTCATGATTCAAGTAACAAAGAAAGATATTATCCATTCCTCGACGATACAAAGTGTCACTGACGATAAGGTATTTTTTTATCTTGATTATCTGTACGTCGTCGATCATCTCCCGACAGATGTCGGGATAAATTCAAGGTTTGAAGATAAATCAAAATATCTCCATACGAGGGGTCTGAAGATGAGATAAGGAAATATGTCCATTCATGAATGAAACTTTATGAATGACTTCCTCATCCAGTTGAGGGAAGTCTGATATCAACTAGGAAAAAAATATAGATTTCTTAGACTTCGTCGAAGAAAAATCGAGATCAAATTCTTGCAAAATAACAATCCACTTATTGTACTTTCCCTCTATGATACGCCTAGTAAGGACATATTGAAATTGATTGATATCAGCAACTACGGTAGTTTTGCAAAGCAATATATAATGTTGTAATCTTTGAACCGCATGTACAACAACCAAGGTTATTTTCTCAACATGAGAGTATTTAAGTTCAGGACCGACTAAGTTTTGACTAAGGTAGTAGACAATGTTCTCATGGAGCTCAGCGTCCTCTTGAACCAGAACCATACCAACCGTCCCTTTTCACGTGGCAATACAAAGAAAATAATATCTATTGTAGTCTAGAGGCTTCAACATAGGTGTTGATACCAAGGCTTTCTTAAGAGCATCGAAGGATTCCTGGGCTCTCTCATCCTATATAAATGGAGTGTCCTTCTTCAACAGATGCATGAAACCATTAGTTAAATTGGCATAGTTCACTATGAACCAACGTAAGAAGTTAGCCTTCCCCTGTAAACCTTGAAGTTGATGAATGTTGTGCGAGGGAGGCAATCAACGTATTTCCTCAACCTTCATAGGATCCACCATGATCCCATGCTCAGAAACTAAGAATCCTAACAGACGGTTAAACCTAATGTAGAAGATCCACTTGTGAGGGTTTAAATGGACGCGATAATAACATAATATCTCAAATACTAGTCGAAGGTGAGTAGAGTGATATACTCTCTTGCGAAAGTGAGAAGCAATATCATCGAGGTAATCTTCGATGATATGTTTGAGATCATGAAAAGTAAAGGTCATGGTGCGTTGAAAGGTTGCTCCGGAATTTTTAAGGCCGAAAGGCATTTTCCAATATGCAAAAGTACTGCAAGGACAAATAAATTCCATCTTGTGTTGATCCTCTGGCTTGATCTGAATTTGATTATATCCTAAAAATCCATCCATAAAAGAGAAAGCTTTGCTTCCCACACACTCATCAAGAATCTGGTCAATGAAATGAGTCAGGAAGTTGTCTTTAGGACAATATGTTTTTAGGTCTCAAAAATCCATACACACACAGATGGCTCCTTTTTTCTTAATCACGAGAATGAGGTTGGATGCCCATTCGATCAAGGGAACTGGGTAGATGAAACCAACATTAAGTAGTTTCTCTACCTCTTCCTTAATAACAGGGGCCTTCCTAGGATTAACAGATCTAAGACATTGTCGAATAGGTCTAGAATCCAGATAAGTCTTGATCTCATGTTCGAAAATCATAGGGTCGATCCCTGGCATCTCTTTGTATGACCAACTGAATACATCGTGAAATTCTTTGAAGAGATCGATGTAGATCTGAATTTTTTAAGGCGAACAATCCGCAAAGATATATACATTTTCAATTTTGCCAGGAATTCGAGAGATGTCAATCGTAACGGTAGGAGAAATATTCACCATGTTTACTTCGTCATAAACACCATGCGTATCTAGTGGAATGATAGTGTGACTGACCATCTCACTCAAGATAGATGTAAAGTCATCCTCTTCAATCCTGACAAGTTCTAGGAGGAAGTAAGAGCGATGATGCATATCGTCCCATGGCCTATCGATACCATTCATGGCCTCTAAGATGGCTTCATCAAAAGGCAAAGGATAATTTAGGCAATCATGCAAACAAGATTATTGGGTGGCCCATACGGGCTCTAGAACGGGATCCTCCTCGTCTGTCTACGAGGAGACGGGATCCAGGTCAGTAGTAGTGCTAAGAATAGATTGATACACAACCTCATTCACTGACAATGACATTTCCATCCTAGAATTAGATTGACCTTCGCAAGACATGGTTGGGGAATGTAGGGTCCAAGGGTCATTGAAATACAAAGTACAAAAAGGAATAAACCTTACTGATGATGAAGACCTACTGGACATGGCATAAATGTGATGAATTGGTGCCATGAAATAAAAGGTACCCATGATAGAGGAATTCATTCTAACACCAATATCCTCAGTTCAGGATGAGAATTGTCGATCACTGGGATTGAAGGTCCAGCAGATGCATTAGGACAAGCATGTGTAAAGGATAATTGATCAATCATCACTATTTTCCCTTCGTGAGGAAAACATAAAGTGCAGAAAATAGACGACACGACCATGGTCATGGTATAAGTCCAATTATGCCCTAGTAATAAATTATAGTCAAGGGATGCATCAACCACCTCGACATATAGCTCCACTATCTTTCCACCTAACTTGACCGAAAAAGCGAGAAGCATTTCATGGGGTCGAAAATAACGTCCATAAAATGAAGTCAACATAGTCATAGATTGAGAGAGATTTGGAGAGCCAATGGATTTCCAACATGTTAGTGACATCACACACATTGCAACACCTTCATCAATTATAGTGTGTTTGATGGTATATTTAGTCTACTCCACATGGATTTGAAAGTGCACGTGCTAAGGAAAGTGAGGCTTAACATCCGTGACGTCAAACATAATAACCTTCGAGCCACATGGGTCTTAAGCTCCTAACGCAGATAACAAGGTGTTCCTCTGTGAAGGACACATCTAGAGCACCTCCAAAGATGACATCTCACAAGGGGTTTGACCCAAATCTTTGACAATCGAATAGTTATGGGAAGCTTTGACATTAGGATTGTTGGAAGAGAGTTTTAGTAATCCTTTCAGAATACGAGGTGGAGGCTTTGGCTTTTCTATCTACAAAGGTGTTTCTGGAGGAGGGGGAAACTATGGACCTATAACAGTCTATGAAAAAATGTAATCGCAATATCGAGTGGATACATCAATCTTAAGACTTGACCATGTCAGCACATAGATGTTCACCTTCATGTGTTGAGCGGTTTTGATTCCCACTCAACGCATTTTCGGTGTTGGAGGACCTCGAAGCCATGTGTTGATTATGCGGAAATGGATTGGTCAGCACAGTGGGAGGTTGTGATAATAGCCTCAAGGCTTCCTCAAGTTTGGGGAATAGGTGGGTAAGGTGATCATCTTTACAAAGTTTACAAGGAAACTTCACCTTTCATTTTTCTTTCTTTCCCTCACCAAAATTATTATTTGATCTATCATTGTTAGTTTTTTCCTTGGCTTTGTTATTATTTCTCTCACCCTTACGATTATTACCTCATCCTTTCTTTCTATTCCCTTCTGGTTGTTGATTACCATTTGGGTTGGTCAATGGCTGTACATAATGCACATCCGTCGATAGAATGCACATCCAGACATTCGATGAAGACCACCATTGAGCACACAACTCAAATCTTTATACTTGCAACTTGTCCTCAACAACCAATATATGCAAGCATATGGTGATACTATATAATGTTATCATATAAAATAGCATAATCCATTAACATACATGACAAATACACCCATGGAATAATGATTCAAATATTTGCAATACATCAATAGGATGAGAAAAGAGTATTTCTATTAAAATAATCAACAGAAGTATACAAGTGACAAACTTCTATGTCGACATGTCTCAGAACCGAGAAACTAAGTCCCTTCCAGCTGGGCATCCACCACTTCAATCCTCCACCAAAGGCAGGCTCATATAAAGGAGACAATGAGGTTCTCCATCAAAGAAGGAGGAGCTTGGGTGTTGAACAATGAGTTCATACTTTAAAGGATAAAGGGATGCAGACTCAATGTGAAATGGAAATTTCTCCAGAATATCTTTTCTCTTAAAAGTTGAATTCTCTAATCTTCCACAGCTTGGATATGGCTCAATTTATAGTCTTCAAGTGGCACTTAAGGGCTAAGTCAGAATGTTTCCATTATATGGAAGGTCAAGGATCATGATCTCGTGACATGACATCGAAACTCGACACAGTTTTTAATTTTGAGCACCAAACCTGATGTACGTGGGTTGTAGTGGTGCAACCTGCATATACACTTGTTGTCTAACTGGTAGGGTGCGTATATGTGGAAAAATATGATTTTTTGGCTCTCGGAAATACAAAAGTGGACTTCAAGTCTGCATAGGGAAATGGAAAGGCCATCCAAGCAAGTTGCATGGGGTGAGGTAAAATGTTTTGTAATAGAGTGACTTATTGAGGTATATATATACGTTTTCTAGGTAACCTCTTTCCTTAACTTTAGGGATTCTTGAACTTTCTTGTTACAACCACTTTACTCTTTCATTAATGAATTTCAACCAATTAGGGGCTTCTTAACCCATATTTGGGGATTCCAACTTCATGACCTCATAACTCCTCAATCGTGAGGAACCACGTGGCATACCACCTATCACCGAAAAAAGCATGACGAGGACTATCCATCTATGAGTGATTTACCTACATTTACATGTCCTTCATGACATTTTTCCTTGATCAACTTCGTGTTCCCTAACCACACCTATGGATCTTCATGTAGACTACATTAAATACACCTATCACATATGTTGACATCAACCACTCATCAATGACAACTAACTCGCCATGAATATCAACCACATATCTAGGGCTTCCAGACTTCTCCAATGGTTGACATCAATATCTTGGGGTTGACATCAATGAAAGCCAATGGTCCAAATCAATTGTCGAACATTAAGTATAAATTTACTATGTCAATGGGATAAAGCAAGGTCCTTCATAGAGATAAAGAGAGATCTCCTTAGAGAATTTCATAAACCCAAGTCAGAGTCACAATGTATAACCTGTTAGGATATTTCAACACTTAGGAGTTAGTTAATATCAACTTGGTATAATGTGTCGTTAGGTAAAAGTGTGTTTATTTAGTATGCATTTCTATAGAGTGATATGTTCTTCGATCTTAATGACTACATTGATCTGTGGATTAACACATGATTGGTCCATGATCTCTATTTAAAGAGCATGGAGGGTCATTTGTTGATGTTTTATTATGAGAAAATCTCTTGTAACTCTCTTGTAATGTTTTTATTTTGTATTAATAAATATGTCCAAGTGGTCGTTTGGTTGGAGTCATGGTTGTTTCCCCACAAAATTTTTCCCATGTAAAAACATCAGTTTGTTGATCTTTGATCTGGTTGTGTGAGTGATTACTAAAGGTCTCAAAATCAATCTGAAGATATATGTATACAATGGAGTATAATCTGATCCCCCATGATCATTGAATTCATATAGGTAATGGTCCAATGAAAGACAACAACAAAATAGGAATGTTGCTACTATAAGTTGAATCTATTCTACACTATCCGCTAAAGGTGCAAGTCTACATTATGTGAATAGAAGATTTGATGTCGAACGCAATAAGACTTCATTTGATTACTGGTCATTAAGGTCTATCGTTAATAAATGTGAGACAACCTACCAACAATGAAAGTAGGTATCAAAGCACCAAGTACATTATTACAAGTGTGAATAAAGGTGTTGAGGTCGAGCACTTGAAGAATCCATCGATCAGGAGACATTGATGTATTCCCAACTGTCGATGGCGAGAGAGCCTGACACTGATGATTGCAAGCCTCTAGGTACTCATAGGACTCTAGGTATCATTTCCAGAATAGATGAGTTGAATTCGATGGGAGGAGACTCGTTGAAAGGAGAGAATTAAGGAATCTCTAATCAATGAGCACGAGGTACAAAGCAATATCTTGATGATTTGGAGGAATTCAGACGGAGAGGATGTTCACGAACCAATGGCCCTGTGAGTCTTTCGCATGCACCAGATGTAGGTAGTGCATGAAAAAGACCCTCTAAATAGCATCCAATAAGGAAGATTGCTGAAAATGGTGAGGAAACCACCAATAAGGTTAATGGCATCCAAGACACTACACAAATCCCAATGTGTGAATAGATTTATTTCCTTCAAACACAAGGGAAACCCCTCAGTCAGCAACCAATGAGAAGATGTCAATTTTTGGGTTCAAGGTTACCTACCCATAATGAAAGTAGGACCAGGGTGCACAGTAGGACTACAGCTTCATGTAACTTTGAGACACACTGAGGGTATGTCCAATATGCAAAGTCAAGAGTTCTGAGAAATGGTCAACACATGCTTATAGACTTCCTTTGAACAAGATCATGATACATATGGAGGAATCCGACAGCATAGACTTGATGATGAAAATTTGTGATGCAGAAGGAATCAATCAAAATCTCCATAGGGACTTGAAGAATAACTAGCCAGAGGAGTAAACTCTAAGTAATGAGCTCAGCTTACTAAGGTCATACTAAACCCAAAATTTGGATGACAAGTGGACTCAAAAGTTTGTGCTCTGTTCAAAGGAGACACAACTGTTGTCGATAGAAGATAATATCCTTTTCTCACCCATCTTTTTTTTATTTTCATAGGAAAATTAATGTTATGATATAGGGGAGGAAACGAGTGTCGGAAGTAAGAAACTAGCTCCAAACAATGGAACATACCTATACTGAATGCAAGGAAGTGGATGTGGGGCATGGATACTCAGGGAATTGTTTTCTCTTAGGGTACAGCGTGTCAAGTTGCAAAGGATATAAACAAGGCTTTTCTTTGCTAGTGATGCAAATTGTTGAGGTAAGAGGCTTATAATGAGAAAGCGGGAACCAACAATAGACTCAATACTACAAGAAGGAGGATGAAATGCAATTACAACTTAACTCCAAAGAAAGTACTTTTTCATAAATTTAGTCCCCTAGGCCTAAAAAAGTATAAAACAATACCCAGGAGAACTCTTCTAGCCAATGTTGACTAGAGTGTTCCTTTTTCGACATTAGTCTACTTGGTCTAAAAAAGGGTTAAACTTACACCAAATAAATGTCCTTTCAAAGAAA
>JASDQU010210843.1:0-17703 GCA_032191745.1 Picea mariana
ACTAGTCCCTGGGCTCACTCACTTGGCACATTGACGAAGATTGGTAAAGTATTTTCGCTATCAGATGCTCTTCTGACCTCATAGTGTAGGGGGCATCTGTTATAAGCTTAATTTTCACTCAGCCTGCATACCTGGCCTCAGGCCCTACTATTTGTCAATTTCTTGAGCCAAGCTCTTCTAAAAATCCCTCTTTTTTGAACCACACGCGCCCTGGCCTTCTACAGCCCGCGTATTCACATAGAAATACACATGCAGGCCTTTTACAGCCTGCGTATACTGACAAAAGCACGAAAAATGGAAAGTTGTAGACAGAAAATGGAGTTTCGAGAAATTGCTAAAACCATTTGACTTCCTATGGCCAGTCATTCAACCTGACAACTACCTATAAAAGAAGAGGTAGGGGTCCCATTTGAAAAAAAGAGGAAGAAGAGCATAAAAACTCTGCCCAAATTTATCCCCCCTTTGTCCCAATTTCCTACAATTGTGTTGTGAGGTTGAGTAATTGGTGTGTTGTGAAGAGGAGCCCAGGACCAAGTTCGAGGAGTAGTGTCGACCACATATTGTAAGTTTACTCTTGTGAATATTAATACAAAAAGGAAAACTTTTTTCATCCCACCATATTATGTGTTCAATTTGTGTATTTATTTTATGATATTGTCACATCTAACCCAACAGTTAGTATATGAAATGCATGTTTGCAACTCTCTGTTTGTCTATGTGTGTATGCAGGTCAACTTTGGGAGGAATCTTGCATTCAAGGAGCGAGTGAAGGCGAAGGGATCGACATCAAACAAATGATTTAAGGTAGAGTTACCTAATCTTGTTTGCACCTTTGTATTGCATGAATGTGGGGTTTTGTGTTGGGAGAGTAGGAAAAAGTAGAGGCCTTTAAATGGTCATTTTCTACATGCATGATTAGAGCCCTTAAATGCTAAGTCCATAAGCGAGATTTCCCACTCACATCAACTACTCTTGACACAGCATTATCAACTCTCTTGACCTTCTTGATCAGCATCGACGTCCAAACCACAGGAGGTCTAGATCTGATCTCAAACTGGGTATCTACTAACCTAGCTAACCACTCGTATAGCTCCTGATGGATTCCTCCAAAGAAAATTTTGTGGATATCAGTAAAGATATATCTCTCCAACCAATCCTCCATACTAAGATTAGGGTTCTTGTTATGGGATTCAATGAAGTCCCTTTCTTGATCCTCTATCCACTTTTGAATTTATGTCTCTGATGGGAACCACTTGACATTCCCTCAAGAAGATTCATGTCCCGACAATAGAACCATTTGTTGGCACAGGGGAAGACCCAAGGTTCAACTCCAAGAGCGCACCAACAAGCTCTAACTACTGGCCATTTCGGGAACACCTACAAAGCAGATGCAGTCTCACCCGAAGCAGCTATGGGGGGGTTGCAGGACAAAGATGTCTACAACCAAGGTAAATATCAAGTGGATCCAACACTAGAACAATATAGCATGCACATATCACTTATCATCTTAGATCTACTCCGCATATATATCAGATCTAACACAGTGATGCAATACCAGTATATCAAAGGGCAAAGAACATAGCATCAATCACACACAACACAAGGTATACGTGGTTCAGCCTCTATCTAGGGCTACGTCCACAGAACTGTGCTTATAATATATTAAGATGAAGCATACAGTTCTTGTATGCGCTCTCAACTAGCAGATCTTATTTTTTCTCCTCTCTATCTCTCCCCTCCCTGAGCACCCAACTGCAGGGTTGATCTTCGCACCTAGTTGAAGATCTTACAATACAGAAGGCTCTCGTACTCAGCACTTCTTTCTCACACAATATTACTCACTCGATCCCACAATGAAAAATACAACAATAACAATCATAACACCAACAACCCATCCCAGGTCCTTTAGACCTCTATTTATACATTACAATCGTTCACCGACATCCTTAGGCCGAAACCTAGATGTCAAAACCCTAGATGCCAAAACCCTAGGTGTCTAAAACCCTAGGTCAACTTGACCCGCATTTTCAAGACTTCGCCAACCTATCTTTCCTTCCTTCTCGCGTGGTGCTCCAAAGCATCCAACGATGGATTTTTCCTCTTGCTGAGTTGTCCACGATCCTTCTTTCTTGTTGATATGTCATCCTCGATCTCCTCGTCCAACGGCTTGCTTTCTCTTACTTTGCTCCGTCTTTTCTGCTCTTTTGTTCACTTCGACCTAGTAACAGTCAATGTGTCTTTCGTGCACTTCGCATTTTGCCTTTTCTTCCTTTCTCTTTGCTAATTTCCATAACCAAGGGCCAACAGGACCAAAAGTTCTTAGTGGAGAGGCATGATACAAAATGGATCCAGGAAGGCCTAAAAATCAAAATTCTCAGAATCAGACAAAACGAGCGTCACTGCGTCCGACTCGTCCCATTGATTCCAACCATATATTTGTTTTCAGAAATGAACGTCATATGCGAAAGATATCGCATTCTGACTGATTTCCCAAACCTGCAAAAAGTCAAACTAGTCAAAATCAACAGGTCGTACTATTGATGTCAACAGTGCGACAGGTGACATAAGCATGACATCATGATGATGTCAGCAAGGACACATGGCAGCACCAGGAGGTGACACGTGTCACTTAGTTTTGGCATTTTCGAGCTAAGTTAGACCAGTACAAAATTGACACATGGCAGTGTACGGATGACACGTGACATTGTGTACATGACGTGGCCCAATGAAAGGCTGACACATGGCAGTACGAATGACAGGTGGTTATACGAATGTTGATGTGGCAGGGTGACTACGTTGTACAGAAGTTGACATGGCAGGGTGACTGGGTTGTACAGATGCTGACGTGGCAGCTAACTGGACAGAGGACTAGACTGTATGATAGTCATGTGGTCACTGACTGTGCATGTTGAATGTGTGTTGACTGGACGTTGATTGTATTGTACAGAAGAATCACGGAGAGACACGTGGCTCAATCAAAGGACGCCACGTGGCACCGCCGGATTTTGCCAAGGTTGGTTGGTCCAAAACATTTGTTGCGCTCCGCGGGGCTCGAACCTCTGACCTCCCGGGCGACCAACAGACTAACCTCTCGGGCTAACCATATGGGCTATGGTGTAACTTGTTATGACATATGGCATAATATCCTTTTAAGTTGCATATGGCGACATGTTAGGGGATAGGCCCTAGTCGGCGGGGGGATAGCCCGCGACCAAGGGGTTGTAGACCAGGAGCTAGCCAGCAGTGGAGGCACGTGGAAAGTTAGCACCAGGGCACGTGGTGCATACGACCGAGTTTTGGGGGCTCGAACGGAGGGTTAGGGGCTAGCTCTTAGCACATGGCCATATGGCACATCCCATATGTCCAAGAGCCCGAGTAAAGGGGATTTTTTAACCATATGTTATGAATTTTTAGTGAATTTCAACCTGTTTTTAATGGATTTTAGCCATTATTGGGGGATCTGGAACTCAATTTGAGGCCAGATCTTGGGGGGGAGTTGGGAGGTTGATACCAACTCCACATCTATATAAGCCACAGGTTCTTAGCAGCATGAGGGAGGTTCAGAATAGGAGAATTGTTGAGGAATTTGAAAGCCAAAGCCATTTTTATGTAGGGAAGCCATTGAGGAGGGGAACTTTGCGGGCTAATTTCGGGAGCTACGCTCCACCTTTTTTAGTGTCATCAGTTGTGTTGAATTCTTGAGGTCGAGCAGAACACATCCAGACCAGTTTTTAACCCTTTTAACACTTTTCTAATGTACTTTGGAAGCATTGAAGAGAAATACAAAAGCCTCACCCACTGAGACAAAGGCCCAGAGACGTAGACAATCTTGTCGAACTCCGTTAACAACTTTTTTGTTATGGTTTCTTGTTCTTTGTGCTTACATTCTGATATGCATTTCTTTATTATGGCTGCTACAATATCTCATTAAGTTCTTGTTCTTTCATTAATTCCTAATTGGTAAGTGAACTCGTGCTTAAAACTTAGCCAAGTCTTTAAAGATCATTTTCATATCACTAGTTATCTGTCAGTTATATTAGTATCCATATACAGAACAATAGCCTTGCTAAGAAGGATAGTCTATCTCTTTTTGACTCATGGTTAAGCTTGGGTTGGTTTCTATCTATGACTACCCACACCTGTGTAGACCACATGTACTCATATGATAGTTTATAAAAGGTAATTGCACCGAAAGGTGTATACCTATTGGAGAAGGGCACAATTAATCACCTTTTAATCTAAAATTCTAATCTGATTGCTAACAATTGAAGATGCTGACATATTCTTAGTCTTCCTTCCAAATCAATGAATGTGATTTACTCTTCATAACTTCCTTGTATTTTTGAATGCATCCGTTAACCTGTTTACTTTTTAACATTTACCTAATCATATTAAGAAATTACTGTAGCACCATATGATTGCCATGTTTAAATAATTAACCTTTGGGATTACCACGTTTAACCTTTGGGAATTACAGACGTGATATCAAGTTGTGTGTCTTCCCACGCATTTCTAAGTGTCTCGGAATAGTTGGTTCATGCAGGTCAGGATTTTTGCATTAAAGCTTCATGTCAAAATAGAACCAACATGTTTAGCACATGACCAGAAGGCCTCACTGAGACATATCTCAACATGTTCATCACATGACCAGAAGGCCTCGCTGAGACATATCTCGTTTTAGTTCTTCTCGATTGGACACGTTTAAAAATGATTCATTTTCCCTTGTAACGAAGACAAAGAGAATGCCTTACATTTTGTTATTTAATTACATCCACGAGATTAAAAAGTCGAGCAAATTTCTTTGGTTTAGATCCTGATGATATGTGACCAGAGATCTCCCACCTTAAACTCTTAACAATCCGTGGCTTTTTCATTATTATATGTAGAATGGATGTTTACTGCATTTACTATAGAACAGATGGCCAGTTTTTGTTCGTGAATTGATTCCATAATCTTCTTTATTATATCCAAAACTAGGGTTTACTACCTATAAAAGAGTTAGGTAAAACCTACATTTTAACAGGAGCATTGTTTTTTTTTTTTTTTAAGGTAAACCCTAATTAGGGTTTGTAAATGAAATAAGCATTTTGGTATTCATCGGCCACAATTATCTAACTGTGTTAATATAATGCTTACTTAAAAAATAATAATAAATAAATAAAATACTAAATTGTTGTAGTTAATCAACTTAAATATAATAAAAAAAATAATAAATTGTTGTAGTTAATCCACTTAAATATAATAAAAAAAATAAATAAATTGTTGTAGTTAATCAACTTAAATAAAATAAAATATAATGTATATGGTTGAGCGTCACGAGTGGGTCTTGAACAAATTGATTTGACTAAATACATTTCATAACGGTAGCATCACTCGTGGGCCTTCAAAGAAATTGATATATTCTACTTGGTGTGACGTGACTAAAGACATTTCACTATGGTACGTCTCTTGCACTATCATCCCATTTAATTACACTAACATCAATTCATCAAGATTCATAATAGATATACTTCATCCCATCTTTAAAATATAATAATAAAATATTAATTTACATATCTATAATAAAATATATTTTATTATTATTATTATAATTAATAAACTATAAAAATTACGATAGTGGATATTGAAGAATAAGCTATATCATTATCCTTTAAGGGAGTTGAGATATTTAACACCCTAAATCCATTTGATAAGGATCAAATCCAGGTGGTTTGTTATTTTATTTAAAGTATATATATATGTATGGAGCAGCAAAAAGTTTTTATTATTTTTTAAATTTTGTATTATTATTTTAATGTTTTATAATTATTTTAATGTGTTATTTTATATGAATATTTCTCCATACTATATTCTATATTGTAGTTTGTGTGTAATGGAGTGATATAAATTTTTATTATTAATTTTTATTTTTAATATTATTTTAACATTTTATTATTATTTTAATATATTTATGTTACATGAATATTTTTCCTATATTGAACTCCTACTTTGAAAATAAAAACTAAATCACAATTCATAAAATATTAACAAGATTAAAAATAATATCATATCTAGATTTAAAGAGAAATTCTTAATTTTTAAAAAGAAATTATGATCCATGAAAAAAATGGTAAAAAAAAAAAAAAAAAATTAAAATAGTGTAAGAAAATTATTAACTCCAATTTAAAAGATAAAAACTATGAGTATTTTAATTAATTTAAAGAAAAAAATCATGAAAATAAAAATGAAATCTAGTAAATTCTATAAAGTTTTATAGTGAAATAAAGTGTTGGAGTCACTCTTACTATTCTCTATCGGCCACTAATTTATTCTTCTTCACATGTTTCATCAGATCTAGATCTATGATCTAAATCTATTGCAAAGGTTAAACTTGTTAGTCATTAAATGACCCTTTGCCTACCCAAATTGCATATAGTGTCACACTAATCATGTAACTCTAGATATGCCACTAATTTATTCTTCTTCACATGTTTCACTAGATCTAGATCTATGATCTAAATCTATTGCAAAGGTTAAACTTGTTAGTCATTAAATGACCCTTTGCCTACCCAAATTGCATATAGTGTCACACTAATCATGTAACTCTAGATATGCAGCAATCATGTAAATTTTTATAAGTAATTATCATATCTATAATGTTTAATGTCTATATTTATGTGTAGATTTAGTTTTTCTCTTTTTATATATATCAAATCTTTTTCTTCCATATATAAATATTTTATTTCCTTTTATATCTATATTTATTAACATATGATATTATTTATCATAAATATTATATATATATATATATATATATATATATATATATATATATGAAGTGAATAAATAAATGTAACAGATGACGACATCTCTATCATATTAGATCTAGTTATTCTTATATAATTAATACACTAAAGAGTAAGAATAATACTTTTACATAAAAAGAAAGAGAAAGAGATAGGTTTATTCTTATATAATTAATACACTAAAGAGTAAGAATAATACTTTTACATAAAAAGAAAGAGAAAGAGATAGGTTTAGATATTTGAAAATTTATATTTAAAATAAAAAAAATGTGTATAAATTTAAGAACATATTTTTAGCAATGAGTTATGAGATAATCAAATTTATATTGACATTGAAATTAAAGTTGAAGATTTTTTAAATGAGTATAAGCTACTTTTATAATAAATAGTATTTAGTGAATTTTCTTTGTAATTTCAATGTTACTTTTAATGTATTGTTTGAATTATTAAATTATAATTTAAAATGGTTTAAATAAACATTGTTTACAAATCCATGTTAAATTGTAAATTTTTCACCTTTTATCAAATAACCTCTTAAAAAAGGATTTACTTTAAAATTATACAACCAAATAAAAATATTAAATAATTTAAAATATATAATTGAATTTACTTTAAAATTATACAATTAAATAAAAATATAAAATAATTTAAAATATATATAATAGGTAAATAATCAACAATAAATTTTAAATCTCAAACAAATTTAATATAATAAACTATTTATTTAAAACTTTAAAATAAAAATTTAAAAATTGTTTGATGCTTGCCCACTTCTAACCACCATAACCAAATATACATATTACTTACAACCAAAATTGATGTGCAGTGTGTATCAGAGACATCGTGAACTTCATTTATTGGTTATGTCCTTTTTTTTTAATCATATTTGAGCAGTGTCAGGATTAATTAGCGATTTAATCGGCAAGTTAGACGGCAGGTAGGATCTGAGAATTAGCGAAAGGAAAGAAACAAAGCAGTAATGTTCAAGCACCGGAATAACAGATTGTCATTAATGGAAGGAGGGTTATTAACCTATTCTTGATTTGCAGGAAAATTGCAAATTAGGTTACAAATTATATGTTTTTACCTTTTTCCTGGGTATTTTTTGTGATAAGTTTGGAAAAAATTAGGTTGTAAATTCAGAAAGAGAGAGTTGTATATTTTAGTGATTGATATTACATATTATATTTTGGATTTTTAGATTTTTAGGAAACTGAAACGATTTGCGCAATTAAAAAACTATTTAAGAAATCTAAAATTGTTATTCCACCAACAATTATGTTACTAGATTTTAATAATAATAAAAACAATTTAAAAACTGTTAAATTGTCAATTTTAATAATAAAAAAAAAACAATTTAAAAAATGTTAAATTGTCAATTTTAATAATAAAAAAAAAAACAATTTAAGAAATGTAAAATTGTCAATTCAGCAAACAATTATGTTGCCAGATTCTAGAAATAATAATTTCAGGAAAGTAAAATATGTAAAACCCTTAAAATTGTCATTTCCTAACCATTTTTTTTTCTAATTTTGATAATAATTCTCAAATGTAAAAAACTATATACAACACCATATTTAATGGGTTTTGAATCTATTGAACCTTCAAAAAAATAAAAAATACATTTAATGTGTAGGTTTCAATCCTGTACAAGGATTTATGATTTAATTATGACTTCGATAAGAAATGATACCACTTACAAATCTATTTACCCAGACAAAACTCAATATCCCCAAAAAAAATTGAAAAAATATATAAACACCAAAAACCATGTGAACAAAAATGAAGACGGTGTATGAATAACTGTAACAAAATATAAGAATAAGATGAATGAGTGTTAAATACACAGAGATCCCAGATATTTGAACAGATATACCCAAATTATTTAACAAACAATAAATCAGAACATAGAGAGTAATTTGGCCATAAATGAGATTGGATTAGATAGTGAGCCTTTGCATGGGTATGGTGGGTGCTTGGGGGGAGTTGGAGAGGAGAAAGGGGTGAGCCAAGAGCTGAGCAGCAGTCCATCTGTTGCGGGCATCCTTGTGCAGACAGCATGTGATGAAGCTCCGGAAATGGGCAGACGCTGTTGGAGGAGGAGACGGGGGATCCCCGTAACAGATTGCGCACATCAGAGCCGGCCAGTCTGCCTTCTGCCCGGCCGCCAGAAACGGGAAATGCCCGATATAGCACTCCAGCAGACTCAACCCCAAGCTCCATATGTCGCCCGCGTATCCGTCGTACCGTCCACCGTAGGTCTCGGGGTCGAATCTCTCGGGACTCATGTAAGCACAGGTACCCACATATGTATTGCACGGATCCAATGTCTGAGACAGAATTCTGCTCACCCCGAAGTCTGCAATTTTCACTTCTTGCTTCTTGTTTATCAGCAGATTGGAGGGCTTTATGTCTCTGTGCACGATCTTCTGACGGTGCAGATACTTCAAACCCTCCAAGACCTGCCTCGCCACCTGCGCCAGGAATCTCTCCGACATCATGTCGGATCTCCTCTGCTCCAGCGACCCTCCGTCCATGAACTCCAGCGCGAAGTGGATCTCTTCCCCTTTCTCGAAGATCCCGTGGCATTTCACGATATACGGGGACTCCGTCTTCTTCAGAATCTCCATCTCTCGGATTATCTGCCGCCTCACAGCCTCGTCGTGATTGCCATGGATGACCTTCAGAGCGTAAAGTGCCGAAGTCTTTCTGTGTCGGACCTTGTAAACGTTTCCCCCACTGCCATGGCCGAGAATCTGAATTCGCTCCAAGTCGGAGAGATCAGACACGTCTTTGGAGACGGCTGTACTCTGCGGAGGCAGAGGAAGTCGATAAAGCTGAGTCTGTTGGCGATCGGGGATTGGGATATTCAGCCGAGGATTTCTCCGACCCGACATTTTGTTCAATCGATGAATGAATTTGATCAAATTGATGAAACTCTCAAACACCTCAGAATCTCAAAACAAGACGCAGGATGCCTTCGAAGATCACTCACAACAAATGCCCTTGGACTGTGGGGGCTGAAATAGAGAAGAAATCCGTTGCGAAGGGGCATCGACAAGAAGAATCGCAGAAAACGCAGATGATGTCGATATAAATGAGTGCATGGGGCCATCACGTGAAATGGGTGACGTGGCAGGGACATGGGATCCTAAAGTCTACAATCCTCCCGCACGTGCTTGAAAAACAAGAAGCGACCGCCAACAACTCCGCCACTAAATTAACTCCGTCAATTTAATATGTTTTGCTAGAGCGGTCAAGTCGTCCTGACCCCTGACTGCAACGGCCGGCGACGCGCCGTGAAATTTCCTTCTTTTAACATTACTCATTTCTTTGGAATTTAATGGAAAACTCCCACGAAACTCAAATGCTCCGTAAATAACACGTGGATGTATATAGTTAACCAAAGAAACCAAAACGGGTCAACATCTCGTGATGCCTTTCCTTGGAATCATTTTACACCAGCGACAAACAAAGAATTTACCACTATTTCACGTATCTCTAATTTGAAAATTAAACATGGTTAAAAGTTCTGGGGTTAGTTAATATGGGGATAAATTTAATGTTTTTTTTTATTTATTTAATTTTTTTTTATCTATAAGTGAAAATTATAATTTTTTTCAATATTTAAAAAGAAATTTGTTATTTTATTAATTTGTTTTTTCCTTTAAAATAAAATTTGAATTTGTTAATATATTAACTTAATTTAGTTTAAAAGTTTTTGATAAACTAATTTGGTGTGTAACTTAGTTGTTGTGATCTTAAAATTAAATTATTGTTATTATTATTATTTATAAAATAGGAGTAAGTTAATAAGTGGAAAAACTTAACTATTTTTGTAATAAGTTAATAAGTGGACAATCTTAACTATTTTTTAATAAGTTAATAAGTGGACAAATTTAATTATTTTTTGAGTTCATTTTTAAAATAGGAAAGTTTTTTCATGAGTTATTACTTTTTTAAATTTAGAGAATCTATGTTGTTTTAAAATGAGTCATAATCTTTATCAGGGAAGGTTTCATGTCAAAGTTCCCATCAATTAGGTGGAATTATAATTTTATGTACAATTTCTACCAAATCTAGAAAAGATTTTTTAAGAAAAAACAAAAATTGAGCTAACTTTTTTTGACAAAATGATATATGTAACGTGAATAAGTCAAGTGGACAAACTCAACTTTTATGATGAGTTCAGTTTTTATGTAATATGAGTAAGTGGAAAAAACAACTTTTTTTGTGAATTCATTTTTTCTCCTAGCTAAAGTTTCTCCTTGATCTATTATTTTTTAAAATTTAGAGGATTCTAGTCCTCTTAAAATGGGTCATAATCTTTAAGGGGATAGTTTTGTGGTCAAAATTCTCATCAAAATATAACTTATGCAAAATTCCTACCTAATTTGAAAAAGAATTTTTTAAAATTTAGAGGATTACAGTCCTCTTAAATAGGCCATATTCTTTAAGGAGGTAGTTTTGTGGTCAAAATTAGCATCAAAATATAACTTTATGCAAAATTCCAACCTAATTTGAAAATAAAATTAGGAAAAAAAAGTTTGCCCACTTATTACCTTCCTCCATATATAATATAGTTAAATACATTTTAATTGAATGGTAAAAACAATTAATATGATTGAAATTTGAATAGTGTGAAGATTGCTACAAAGCTTCATACATTGTCTTGATCATTAGGCATATTCTTTTCAAATAAATTTTTTTGTTTAATTTCAATTTATTTATTTATGTTTAAATTTATGGCTTTTCCATCATGGTCTTGTTACTCTATTCTAATTCATTTTCTTACTTATTGTTGATATTAGTAACACATTGTTTATTTTATGTTTTTTTCTAATTATAATTCATCATTTTATCAATATTTTCCACGGTCAATTTATTATCAAGTTTTTTTATTTTTATTTTAATATTTCTTAATTTAATATTCTTTCTCAATGATCAACATTTTAGATCCCTTATTTTAAATTTTCTTACTTTAATATTCTTTCACAACATTCCCTTCTTCTCTCAAGGGCTATCTCCAATTCTTACCTATCTGGAGTTCTTACCATATAAATATATTCTTTGGCATAATTCTTTAGTATTATTGAGCTTTTATTGTCCCTCATAATGGGTGGAATGTCCACTCCAAAAGTTGGAGATTTCAAAAGTGCAATTTATTTTCATAGAGTGTTAAGACAATTGAAATTGTTTAATTAAATGATCATAATATATAGTACTTTTCAAATTTCAATAATTAATCATCTTAATTGCTTTTCCAAATTTCAATAATTAATCATCCTAATTGTTATAAAAAAAGTAAGTTTGTCCACTTATTAAGTTTTTCCATCGTTATCCATTCTATAAGTACATATTCCATTGAATTGATCTTTTAGATTTTGTGCCTTTTCCCTTTCTTAAAAAAGTTGTGACTTCTTAATCCATTAATCTACATTTAACATATGGATCTGATAAGCCCTAGAGAACATTTTCCAAAAGTTACATTAACTTAACTTGCAACCACCTATACCAATATAATTTCATATAAGTGCACTAAGAATTGGTGTCCCAATCTAAGAATTGAGTATCAAATATAGGTGCACTAAGAATTGGTGTCCCAATCGAATAATTGAGTTTCAAATGCATTTGAAACTAGGTAACTATACACATGTTGTTTCCCTAGAAGTAGTTTGATCTATGTTGCTTCTTCATCCCCAAAGAGGTTCTTAGTGAGAGAAGGTTTAAAACGAGATTGTGGCTCCTTCGATATTAATAATCCATGTTCTCACTACATCTCTTAAAGGGAATAAAAGAGAATAAAATATGATTTATAAAATGTCTACAAGATTAGACTAAATATTGTATGAGATGAAGATTACACCATCATATTCTTGAGCTTTGGAAAGAAAATGTCTAGCTATAAATGAGGGAAGTACATATAAGTAAAACAACCAATAATATGGAAATAAGTGTGTAGGGATGAACTTTAAAGTTTTCTAACTTGTTTAGGAGGTATTAATATCTGCATCCTTCTGAGAGGTGCTAACTGATTTTAAGGGATTGCTTTTTTGGTTCATCATCCCAGTGGCACTATTTTTCTTGAAATAATTATGTCCAATTGACATCCTCTAGGATCAACCCTCTCCTAATGTTGTTGTAACCTCTACATATGATGAAGAAATGTTGCTCCATCTCTACATCCACTAATATGCATACTTACACATCCATGTGTTGCCAATATTCTTGAAGTTCCCACCACCTCTTTGTTTTCCACCTCAATCTATGGGAATTTGTTCTTCTTTGAATGAAAGTTTGTTTATCTTTCCATGGCATGTTAATGGACATGTATTCTTGTATTTGTTTTTCATATGTATGATTGAACTACTCAATAAATATTGTTGTTTCTTTTTTTCTATTTTTTTCTACATTCCTTCTTGTAATTGTTGTGTAGGTGTCTCTTTAGCACTTTTCTATCTCTGGAGCATTCCTCTTCTACTATGTTCCATTCTTCTAGCCATTTTCTGCATTGTAAGTTCTAAGTTGCTTTCCTTCTTGTCAATATATCTCTACTAGCCTAAGCAAGATGCATTCCCTCTTTTATTTATGTTTTTCTACACTAAGATGTAATGATCCTTCTTTCTGCTTCCATTTCTAGTGGGTAGAACATGTTTCTACTAGAATAATATAATATGCGGTAGACGTATTTATTTTTAGGAAAGAGATTCCTATATGTTCATGTTCTCTTTCTAGTTCTACCCACCTTGTGTTAGAGACATTTTATAATGCCCAAGAGTTTAATTGATCTACATCTTTTTTAGAACATTCACTCGGGGATTTGTCTCAACGTGTCTCTAACATATGGGCTTATTTTTCTTCCTTGCAAGACCTTGGGTTTTGGGTATGCATCCTTTATATAGTTTGTCTCTAGACAAACTCTACACTAGAAAGTTGTATTCTCAAATAATCTAATTCTTGGGTCTAATGATAATCGCCATGATGCTATGATCCAATAGACCTACGAAAATTCAAGCTCTACATAAAATCTAGTACAGGTGATGATTCCCTTATTTCTCTAGTTTGTGTTGATTTTAAGATTTTTTCCAAAAAATCTTCAATATCTTCTAAAATTCCTAAAGCCCATGTGTGTGGATAAAAATATTATACTCTCCCTCAAGTTAGAGTGGTCAAGATACATGTTCCTCAAGTTAGGGTTGTCAAGATACATGTTGTACTCAAATTTACCTTAAAAAGAAGGGGGCAAATTTACCAAAAACTATGCTCATTTTTCCATAATCTTAAAAATTGAAAAAATAAATTTTGTTTTAGTGGATTATGAGATAAGCATACAAATTAAGGAGTAAATTAATAGGAGAGAAAACACAATTTTTTAGATGGAAATTATTCTCTTAATCTTCTAATTTTTTTTTTGTCAAAACATAATTTCATTTGATTCATAAGTCCAGGAATCTTTATTATTAAAGATTTAAACCCATTTTATCACAATCTAAAAAAATCAAAACAAATTTTTACTTTTAAAAAAAAATTCAATTTTATTTTTATTTTTTATCCTCTTAATTACTCACTCCCATAAAATAATATAATTAATATAATATGTAACTTTATCTAAATATATTTTCCAATATCTTATGAACCTTTAAATTTCACAACTATCTCCTCATACATTTATACAATGATTACCTAAACCAGAATTGGTTTAGGTTCATTCATACAATGATAAGTTGATGCCATCCATTCTGGTTTAGGTTCATTCATACAATGATAAGTTGATACCATCCGAGGAACAACCATAAATTTCAGTATAGTAAATCATATTGACAAACATATTTCAGCCACATGTGTATTGACAGTTTGACATCCATACACAAATAATCATATTTTGTACTGTGATTATGATATGCTTAATATTATGAAGTTACACCGTAGAGAATATGGAATGTGATAAAATTAAATATATAATATTTACCTATTTTTCTGCTAAAATTTAAATTGTATTTATATTYTTGTATTACATTCATGCTARGACTGATGTAAATTTTAATATATAATATTTTTATATGACAGTTATTATTATTGGAARATGACAATGATYGCGATTCACACTTATCACAATTATSTTTTATTCTTATCATTGATTCATATCATATTTGCATGGGTTCATATTTCTTAGTCATATTTTGTCATTTGGGTTTCAATGTTATAATTATAATATTTATTTTTATTTAAATTATTATATATAAATTTTTAAATTTAATTATTATAATAATAATTACTATTTTATTTRTATGTTATTGTTTTTTTATTCATATTGACAAGGTAGAGACATATTTGGAATAAATAGGTTCCACACTATATAATTGGAATAGTGATCATCATTCTTTAAGTAGATGGTATTGTTTATGATAAGTTATTTCTTAGATTTTGATAAACAACTAAAAATGTTGGAGGGTTTTTGTTTTAACATTGATATGATAGTGAACATTGACAAAATAAAGGTCATGATAATAAAATCTAGTAAGATCATTTATGGTAATTTTGTGTATGCTAATAACAATTTAGTGGAAGTTATCTCATACAAATATCTCTAAGTTGACCTTCACCACAAAATCAACTAGAACTATAGCATTGAGAAAAAAAATTAATGGAGGGTGAAAAACCCATTTTGGTCTTGGAAACAATTGTAAATTGGTGAACTTTTGTTTTTTGGGAAAAAAAAAAACTCTTTGATACTCTCATCATTCATGTTATCTTATATGGATGTGAAGTTTGAGGTTGCAACATCTTTAGAGAAATGTGGAGAAAGATCGAGCAAATTGAAAAACATTTTATAGTTTATAATCTTCAAATTAGAAGCAATACACCATATCCTATCATTTTCATAGATGTTGGTCTTTCCCTCATCAAGAGTATGCTTGTGATGAGGTACCTAATATAAAAGCACAAGACAACCCAACATGAAAGACAAGAGGCTTCTATAGTTTTTTCAAACTCTAATCAAAGCCACTTGGGACATAAGAGGGGTTGGAATAAAGATGCCAAGTCTTTCCTAAATCATTAGGGAATAGAGGAGAAGGTGGTTTTGCAAAATATTGATACCTTTAAAAATATTATTGCATCTAAATTTAAGGAGAAATTGTGGTGCATTAAAGGGGATAAGAGAAAACTATGATGCTATAAAGAGGTCATTTACCATAATCTAGAAGATCAAATGCATCTTTTGGTATAACTAACATAAAGAAGAAGATCAACATTGCTAAAATAAGAACCAGTGCTCATGAGTTTCATAGCTAAACAAAGTGTTGGGTAATTCCTAAAACACTATGGGATGAAATAATTTGTCATCTTTGTGATACTAAGAAGGTGGAGGAGGAAAAGCAGTTTCTCTTATAATGTTATGCCCAAATTAAATCTCAATTTCGAAATATATTTAACAACTAATCTTTTTAACCTTTTAATTCATCAAAACTATGTAAATTTAAAAAACTTTTCTTTTATCTTTTAACTAAAAAATAAAATTTAAAAACAAACAAAATAATTTCTTAAAAATTAACTTAAAAAATAAAATTTAAAAACAAACAAAATAATTTCTTAAAAATTTGATATACCAGCATAGTTCTATGTTAAACTTGTATCTTTCAAGCACCTCCAATTTCATAACGTGTAATTTTTTTATTATTGTTGTTTTTTTTAATTAAGTAAACTTTATTTATTATTTCATTTTATTTTTATTATTTTATAATTATTATTGTTTTTTTAATTAAGCCAATTTTGTTTTATTAATTAAATAAACTTTTTAAAAATTAATTAAGTAAATCATATATACCTCATCACATTAACACCTCAACATCTCCCCATACAAAATTATAATTATAAAACACTTAAAATTGATCTTAATAAATATTCAACAATTATTATATTGTCATCTTAACATTATTTTTAACATTATTTTTACTAATAAATAATAATAAAATTACTTCAATTATATTTTATATTAATAATCAAATATATAAAATATAATAATAAAATATTTTATAATATAATCATGGTATCATTATCTCTTATCCTAACTACCTTTGCAAAATTACTTGGTTGATATCACAAAAAGCTAATGATAATTGGCCTTGCATTTTTAATAGATGCAAACGAGGAGTACGAAAATATATTATATTTGGAGCATACTATGATTGATATGTGTGCTTAAAGTTATGATATTTTGAATGTATTGATATGGAAGTTTATATTAATGTAAATATATGACCCAAAATTTAATGTAAATATATGGAGACTTTGTTGATACGAAGGAAAATGTAGCTTCATGATATCAAAACTCCATTTTTCGCTTATTTATTGATATATAATAATATAATATATAAAACTCCGTTTCCACTTAATTGATATATATTAATATAACGTGTTGAAGGTAAATGCTATATTTTAAATCACCCATATTATATATATATATATATATATATATATAACATTATTTTATATGGATATTAAATTTGGGGATGTATATGTTTAGATAATTATTGAGAAAGATAAAGCACATTTAAAATAATTTTATAACTTATAATCTTAAAAATTAAAAGCAACACATCTTATCTTATCCTCTTCATAGAACTGAACCTTTTCCTTATTGAAAGTATGGTTATGAATATGTACCTAATATACAAGAACAAGATAAACAATATTGAAGATAAGAGAATTACCAAAATTGCTTTAAACTCCAACCAAAACCATCTATGGCTCAAGCGGGTTTGGCATAAAGATGCTAAGTCTTGGCTAAATAATTGGGAAATAAATGAAGACATAATTATGCATAATAATGATAATATTAAAGGTTTTCTCTTAAAATGTTTTGCATATATCCAAATTAGATCTCAATTTCAAAAGATTTGTCACAATACCAACCTTT
>JASDQU010210843.1:18665-34814 GCA_032191745.1 Picea mariana
GAGATCAGAGCTCCGTGTTGTCAGAAGCCATGCAGACGCAAAGCCTTCAATGCACTTTCTTGGTTCCGCCGCTGTTGTTAGTTTGAGTATATGTAGGCGTTTTCGCCATTTTTGTATCTATCGATGGTAGAGCTAAGCTCCCGACTATATTGTTTCCAGTCATTCTCTGGTTCCTGGTTATGCCTCTGTGTTTGAGATTTTTTGGTTTATAACAAACAGTTCTCCCCCTTTTCCATCTCTGTTTCATCGGTTTCTTGAGGACTCACAGTAGTGCAACTGTTGCAGAAAAGGATTTGTTGTGGAGTTGTCGTGCCCTCTGGTTTTTTATGTGTTTGAATGTAAAAGGATTTTGCGTTTGAGCTCATTTCCTCTTTAATCTGTTGCATACCGTATGTCTGTAATAGATCATAACGCTCTTCTCGCGTGACTCTTCCACCTACTCGCCCTTTATTGCAACTCACTGTTTGAGGTTTACGCAAGACCTCACTCGTTCATGCATGCCTGGTCTGGTTTATGAGTTGATACGGTATGGTTTTGAGTTTCCCTCCGTTTGATCACCCTTTAAATCAAACCGTGACATTAAATCTGATGGGCTTCGGGCTCTGCTCCTGCTAGCAATCCAGGAGTGACTTCCGAACGCCAACAGGAAGTTTTTACCAAAATCATGTCGGCCTTTCTACAGTTTGTTTCTTGTCCTCATGCCCAGCCATCCTAAAAACACCAATCAAAATCCTTGTTCAAAATTAATGAAGTTTTCTTCCTGATCACCGAGATCCTCTTGTCTATTCACGATGAGTTGTCAAAGACCTCTGGGTAATGAAGTCGTACACCCACATTACACTCTTACCCGAGTTTTGAAGATTTTGAAGTTGTTTCTCGAGCTCTAAAAGCATCATCTCCAGCCATCAAACGACACTTAGATTCTTGAAGATAGATACTATACATGTATATCTTTTGATTTTGAGATGTAGATCCGATGTGTATTGCTCGTGGCTACACTTTATATAGTTATATGACATGGATGTGCGGTGTATTTGATTGACAACCATGATTTTATCTTTTATCCCGAGCATGGGTATGCTCACCTCGGTGAGACAAATTGTTATTTTGCAGATGAAAACTCCTGAAAACTAGTCCCTAGGCTCACTCACTTGGCACATTGACGAATATTGGTAAAGTATTTTGGCTATCAGATGCTCTTCTGACCTCATAGTGTAGGGGGCATCTGTTATAAGCTTAATTTTCACCCAGCCTGCATACTTAGCCTCAGGCCCTACTATTTGTCAATTTCTTGAGCCAAGCTCTTCTAAAAATCCCTCTTTTTTGAGCCACACGTGCCCTGGCCTTCTACAGCCCGCATATTCACATAGAAATACATATGCAGGCCTTTTACAGCCTGCGTATACTGACAAAAGCACGAAAAATGGAAAGTTGTAGACGGAAAATGGAGTTTCGAGAAATTGCTAAAACCATTTGACTTCCTATGGCCAGTCATTCAACCGGACAACTACCTATAAAAGAAGAGGTAGGGGTCCCATTTGAAAAAAGGAGGAAGAAGAGCATAAAAACTCTGCCCAAATTTATCCCCCCTTTGCCCCAATTTCCTACAATTGTATTGTGAGGTTGAGTAATTGGTGTGTTGTGAAGAGGAGCCCAGGACCAGGTTCGAGGAGTAGTGTCGACCACATATTGTAAGTTTACTCTTGTGAATATTAATACAAAAAGGAAAACTTTTTTCATCCCACCATATTATGTGTTCAATTTGTGTATTTATTTTATGATATTGTCACATCTAACCCAACAATTTGTATATGAAATGCATGTTTGCAACTCTCTGTTTGTCTATGTGTGTATGTAGGTCAACTTTGGGAGGAAGCTTGCAGTCAAGGAGCGAGTGAAGGCAAAGGGATCGACATCAAACAAATGATTTAAGGTAGAGTTACCTAATCTTGTTTGCACCTTTGTATTGCATGAATGTGAGGTTTTGTGTTGGGAGAGTAGGAAAAAGTAGAGGTCTTTAAATGCTCATTTTCTACATGCATGATTAGAGCCCTTAAATGCTAAGTCCATAAGCGAGATTTCCCACTCACATCAACTACTCTTGACACAGCATTATCAACTCTCTTGACCTTCTTGATCAACGTCGACGTCCAAACCATAGGAGGTCTAGATCTGATCTCAAACTGGGTATCTACTAACCTAGCTAACCACTTGTATAGCTCCTGATGGATTCCTCCAAAGAAAATTTTGTGGATATCAATAAAGATATATCTCTCCAACCAATCCTCCATACTAAGATTAGGGTTCTTGTTATGGGCTTCAATGAAGTCCCTTTCTTGATCCTCTATCCACTTTTGAATTTATGTCTCTGATGGGAACCACTTGACATTCCCTCAAGAAGATTCATGTCCCGACAACAGAACCATTTTTTGGCACAGGGGAAGACCCAAGGTTCAACTCCAAGAGAGCACCAACAAGCTCTAACTACTGGCCATTTCGGGAACACCTACAAAGCAGATGCAGTCTCACCCGAAGCAGCTATGGGGGGGTTGCAGGACATAGATGTCTACAACCAAGGTAAATATCAAGTGGATCTAACACTAGAACAATACAACATGCACATATCACTTATCATCTTAGATCTACTCCGCATATATATCAGATCTAACACAGTGATGCAATACCAGTATATCAAAGGGAAAAGAACATAGCATCAATCACACACAACACAAGGTATACGTGGTTCACCCTCTATCTAGGGCTACGTCCACAGAACTGTGCTTATAATATATTAAGATGAAGCATACAGTTCTTGTATGCGCTCTCAGCTAGCAGATCTTATTTTTTCTCCTCTCTATCTCTCCCCTCCCTGAGCACCCAACTGCAGGGTTGATCTTCACACCTAGTTGAAGATCTTACAATACAGAAGACTCTCGTACTTAGCACTTCTTTCTCACACAATATTACTCACTCGATCCCACAATGAAAAATACAACAATAACAATCATAACACCAATAACCCATCTCAGGTCCTTTAGACCTCTATTTATACATTACAATCATTCACCGACATCCTTAGGCCAAAACCTAGGTGTCAAAACCCTAGATGCCAAAACCCTAGGTGTCTAAAACCCTAGGTCAACTTGACCCACATTTTCAAGACTTCGCCAACCTATCTTTCCTTCCTTCTCGCGTGGTGCTCCAAAGCATCCAATGATGGATTTTTCCTCTTGCTGAGTTGTCCACGATCCTTCTTTCTTGTTGATATGTCATCCTCGATCTCCTCATCCAACGGCTTGCTTTCTCTTACTTTGCTCCGTCTTTTCTTCTCTTTTGTTCACTTCGACCTAGTAACAGTCAATGTGTCTTCCGTGCACTTCGCATTTTGCCTTTTCTTCCTTTCTCTTTGCTAATTTCCATAACCAAGGGCCAACAGGACCAAAAGTTCTTAGTGGAGAGGCATGATCCAAAATGGATCCAGGAAGGCCTAAAAATCAAAATTCTCAGAATCAGACAAAATGAGCATCACTGCGTCCGGCTCGTCGCGTTGATTCCAACCATATATTTGTTTTCAGAAATGGATGTCATATGCGAAAGATATCGCATTCTAACTGATTTTCCAAACCTGCAAAAAGTCAAACTAGTCAAAGTCAACAGGTCATACTGTTGATGTCAACAGTGCGACAGGGGACATAAGCATGATGTCATGATGATGTCAACAAGGACACATGGCAGCACTAGGAGGTGACACGTGTCATTCAGTTTCGGCATTTTCGGGCTAAGTTAGACNATCATCATGACATCATGCTTATGTCCCCTGTCGTACTGTTGATGTCAACAGTGCGACAGGGGACATAAGCATGATGTCATGATGATGTCAACAAGGACACATGGCAGCACTAGGAGGTGACACGTGTCATTCAGTTTCGGCATTTTCGGGCTAAGTTAGACCAGTACAAAATTGACACATGGCAGTGTACGGATGACACGTGACATTGTGTACATGACGTGGCCCAATGACAGGCTGACACATGGCAGTACGAATGACAAGTGGTTATACGGATGTTGATGTAGCAGGGTGACTACGTTGTACAGAAGTTGACATGGCAGGGTGACTGGGTTGTATAGATGTTGACGTGGCAGCTAACTGGACAGAGGACTAGACTGTATGATAGTCATGTGGTCGATGACTGTGCATGTTGAATGTGTGTTGACTGGACGCTGATTGTATCGTATAGAAGAATCACAGAGAGACACGTGTCTCAATCAGAGGATGCCACGTGGCACCCTCGAATTTTGCCAAGGTTGGTTGGTCCAAAACATTTGTTGCGCTCCGCGGGGCTCGAACCCCTGACCTCCTGGGCGACCAACAGACTAACCTCTCGGGCTAACCATATGGGCTATGGTGTGACTTGTTATGACATATGGCATAATATCCTTTTAAGTTGCATATGACGACATGTTAGGGGATAGGCCCTGGTTAGCGGGGGGATAGCCCGCGACCAAGGGGTTGTAGACCAGGAGCTAGCCAACAGTGGAGGCACATGGAAAGTTAGCACCAGGGCACGTAGTGCATATGACCGAGGTTTGGGAGCTTGAATGGAGGGTTAGGGGCCAGCTCTTAGCACGTGGCCATATGGCGCATCCCATATGCCCAAGAGCCCGAATAAAGGGGATTTTTTAACCATATGTTATGAATTTTTAGTGAATTTCAACCTGTTTTTAATGGATTTTAACCATTATTGGGGGATCTGGAACTCGATTTGAGGCCAGATCTTGGGGGGCAGTTGGGAGGTTGATACCAACTCCACATCTATATAAGCCACGGGTTCTTAGCAGCATGAGGGAGGTTCAGAACAGGAGAATTGTTGAGAAATTTGAAAGCCAAAGCCATTTTTATGTAGGGAAGCCATTGAGGAGGGGAACTTTGCGGCCTAATTTCGGGAGCTACGCTCCACCTTTTTTAGTGTCATCAGTTGTGTTGGATTCTTGAGGTTGAGCATAACACATCCAGACCAGTTTTTAATCCTTTTGACACTTTTCTGATGTACTTTGGAAGCATTGAAGAGAAATACGAAAGCCTCACCCACTGAGACAAAGGCCCAGAGACGTAGACAATCTTGTCGAACTCCGTTAACAACTTTTTTGTTATGGTTTCTTGTTCTTTGTGCTTACATTATGATATGCATTTCTTTATTATGGCTGCTACAATATCTCATTAAGTTCTTGTTCTTTCATTAATTCCTAATTGGTAAGTGAACTCATGCTTAAAACTTAGCCAAGTCTTTAAAGATCATTTTCATATCACTAGTTATTTGTCAATTATATTAGTATCCATATACGGAACAATAGCCTTGCTAAGAAGGATAGTCTATCTCTTTTTGACTCATGGTTAAGCTTGGGTTGGTTTCTATCTATGACTACCCACACCTGTGTAGACCACATGTACTCATATGATAGTTTATAAAAGGTAATTGCATCGAAAGGTGTATACCTATTGGAGAAGGGCACAATTAATCACCTTTTAATCTAAAATTCTAATATGATTGCTAACAATTGAAGATGCTGACATATTCTTAGTCTTCCTCCCAAATCAATGAATGTGATTTACTCTTCATAACTTCCTTGTATTTTTGAATGCATCTGTTAATCTGTTTACTTTTTAACATTTACCTAATCATATTAAGAAATTACTGTAGCACCATATGATTTCCATGTTTAAATGATTAACCTTTGGGATTACCACGTTTAACCTTTGGGAATTACAGACGTGATATCAAGTTGTGTGTCTTCCCACGCATTTCTAAGTGTCTCGAAATAGTTGGTTCACGTAGGTCAGGATTTTTGCATTAAAGCTTCATGTCGAAATAGAACCAACATGTTTAGCACATGACCAGAAGGCCTCGCTGAGACATATCTCAACATGTTCATCACATGACCAGAAGGCCTCACTGAGACATATCTTGTTTTGGTTCTTCTAACGAAGGCAAAGAGAATGCCTTACATTTTGTCATTTAATTACATCCACGAGATTAAAAAGTCGGGCAAATTTCTTTGGTTTAGATCTTGATGATATGTGACCAGAGATCTCCCACCTTAAACTCTTAACAATCTGTGGTTTTTTCATTATTATATGTAGAACGGATATTTACTGCATTTACTATAGAACAAATGGTCAGTTTTTGTTAGTGAATTGATTTCATAATCTTCTTTATTATATTCAAAACTAGGGTTTACTACCTATAAAGGAGTTAGGTAAAACCTACCTTTTAACAGGAGAACGGCTTTTTTTTTTTTTGCCAAAATTTTAAAGTAAACTCTAATTAGGGTTTGTAAATGAAATAAGCATTTTGACGTTCATCAGCCACAATTATGTGACTGTGCTAGTATAATGCTTACTTAATAAATAAATAAAAATACTAGATTGTTGTAGTTAATCAACTTAAATATAATAAAAAAATTAGTAAATTATTAGAGTTAATCCACTTAAATATAATAAAAAAAAATAATAATAAATTGTTGTAGTTAATCAACTTAAATAAAATATAATATAATGTATATGGTTGAGCGTCACGAGTGAGCCTTGAACAAATTGATTTGACTAAATACATTTCATAACGGTAGCATCACTCGTGGGCCTTCAAAGAAATTGATATATTCTACTTGGTGTGACGTGATTAAAGACATTTCACTATGGTACGTCTCTTGCACTATCATCCCATTTAATTACACTTACATCAATTCATCAAGATTCATAATAGATATACTTCATCCCATCTTTAAAATATAATAATAAAATATTAATTTACATATCTATAATAAAATATATTTTATGATTATTATTATAAATTAATAAATCATAAAAATTATGATAGTGGATATTGAAGAATATCTTATTTTATTGAAACTATATCATTATCATTTAAGGGAGTTGAGATATTTATCAGCCTAAATCCATTTGATAAGGATCAAATCCAGGTGGTTTGTTATTTTATTTAAAGTATATATATATATATGTATATATGGAGCAAGCAAAAAGTTTTTATTATTTTTTAAATTTTGTATTATTATTTTAATGTTTTATAATTATTTTAATGTGTTATTTTATATGAATATTTTTTCATTCTGGGTTGTAGTTTGTGTGTAATGGAGTGATATAATTTTTTATTATTTTTTTATTATTAATTTTTATTTTTAATATTATTTTAATGTATTATGTTACATGAACATTTTTCCCATAATGAACTCCTATTTTGAAAATAAAAACTTAATCACAATTCATAAAATATTAATAAGATTAAAAATACTTTCATATCTAGATTTAAAGAGAAATTCTTAATTTTTAAAAAGAAATTGTGATCCGTGAAAAAAATGGAAAAAATAAATAAAATTAAAATAGCGTAAGAAAGTTATTAACTCCAATTTAAAAGATAAAAACTATGAGTATTTTAATTAATTTAAAGAAAAAAATCATTAAAATAAAAATGAAATTTCATAAATTCTATAAAGTTTTATAGTGAAATAAAGTGTTGAAGCCACTAGCACTGTTCTCTATCAGCCACTAATTTATTCTTCTTCACATGTTTCACTAGATCTAGATCTATTATCTAAATCTATTGCAAAGGTTAAACTTGTCAGTCATTAAATGACCCTTTGCCTACCCAAATTGCATATAGGGTCACACTAATCATGTAATTATAGATATGCAGCAATCATGTAAATTTTTATACGTAATTATTATATCTATGATGTTTAATGTCTATATTTATATGTAAATTTAGTTTTTCTCTTTTTATATATACATGCATCAAATCTTTTTCTTCTATATATAAATATTTTATTTCTTTTTATATCTATATATTTATATGTAAATTTAGTTTTTCTACATGTATCAAATCTTTTTCTTCCATATATAAATATTTTATTTCCTTTTATATCTATATTTATTAACATATGATATTATTTATCATAAATATTATATATATTTTTTTAAGTGGATAAATAAATGTAACATATTTAGATGACGACATCTCTATCATATTAGATCTAGTTATTCTTATATAATTAATACACTAAAGAGTAAGACTAATACTTTTACATAAAAAGAAAGAGATAGGTTTAGATATTTGAAAATTTATATTTAAAATAAAAAAAATGTGTATAAATTTAGGAACATATTTTTAACAATGAGTTATGAGATAATCAAATTTATATTAACATTGAAATTAAAGTTGAAGATTTTTTAAATGAGTATAAATACATTGGATAAGCTACTCTTATAATAAATAGTTTTTAGTTTTTAGTGAATTTTCTTTGTAATTCCAATACTATTTTTAATGTATTGTTGGAATTATTAATTTTAATTATTAAATTATAATTTAAAATAGTTTAAATAAACATTGTTTACAAATCCATGTTAAATTGTAATTTTTTCACTTTCATCAAATAACCTATTAAAAAAGGATTTATTTTAAAATTATACAACTAAATAAAAATATTAAATAATTTAAAATATATGTAATAAGTAAATAATCAACAATAGACTTTAAATTTCAAACAAATTTAATATAATAAACTATTTATTTAAAACTTTAAAATAAAATTTTAAAAAATGTTTGATGCTGGCCAGCTTCTAACCACCATAACCAAATATACATATTACTTACAACCAAAATTGATGTGCAGTGTGTATCCGAGACAACGTGAACTTCATTTATTGGTTATGTCCTTTTTTTTAATCATATTTGAGCACTGTCAGGATTAATTAGCGATTTAATCGGCATGTTAGACGGCAGGTAGGATCTGGGAATTAGCGAAAGGAAAGAAACAAAGCAGTAATGTTCAAGCACCGGAATAACAGATTGCCATTAATGGAAGCAGGGTTATTAACCTATTCTTGATTTGCAGGAAAATTGCAAATTAGGTTACAAATTATATGTTTTTACCTTTTTCCTGGGTATTTTTTGTGATAAGTTTGTAAAAAATTAGGTTGTAAATTCAGAGAGAGAGAGAGAGTTGTAAATTTTAGTGATTGATATTACATACTAGCACAGCCACATAATTGTGATTGATCAACGTCAAAAAGCTGATAAGATGAAAAGAATCCTAAAAAGAATATATTAAATTTTATTATTGATTAACAAATAAACGATTGAGCTTCATTTATTTGGTGTTAATATTTTAATTTTTGTTAATCACTTACGTGGCAATCATTTAGCTAGGAAGTTAATGATTGAAATCACAGCCATTTATTTTGTGTGACTACTAAGAATATTCCAGCCATATTTAATCCTGTTCATAGAAAACTTATTAAGCACTAAACAGCTATTAAATCTGCCCAGGATTTTTAGATTTTTAAAGTTTTTGAGAAAACTGAAACGATTTGTACATTAAAAAAATTATTTAAAAAATGTAAAATTGTTATTCCACCAACAATTATGTTGCTAGATTCTAATAATATATAAGAAATGTTAAATTATCATTAAGCCGAAATTTTAATAATAAAAAAAAACAATTTAAGAAATGTAAAATTGTCAATTCAGCAAACAATTATTTTGCCAGTTTTTAGTAATTTCAGGAAAGTAAAAAATGCAAAACCCTTAAAATTGTCATTTCCTAACCATTTTTTTCTAATTTTGATAATAATTCTCAGATGTAAAAAACTATATACAACACCATATTTAATGGGTTTTGAATCTATTAAACCTTTAAAAAAGTAAAAATACATTTAATGTGTTTTGAATCTACTTCTTATTTCAGGTTTCAATCCTGTACAAGGATTTATGATTTAAGTATTGACTTCGATAAGAAATGATAGCACTTACAAATGAAATGATACCACTTACAAATCTATTTACCCAGACAAAACTCAATATCCCAAAAAATTATGAAAAAAAATATGAACACCAAAAACCATGTGAACAAAAATGAAGACGGTGGATGAATAACTGTAACAAAATATAAGAATAAGATGAATGAGTGTTAAATACACAGAGATCCCAGATATTTGAACAGATATACCCAAATTATTTAACAAACAATAAATCAGAACATAGAGAGTAATTTGGCCATAAATGAGATTGGATTAGATAGTGAGCCTTTGCATGGGTATGGTGGGTGCTTGGGGGGAGTTGGAGAGGAGAAAGGGGTGAGCCAAGAGCTGAGCAGCAGTCCATCTGTTGCGGGCATCCTTGTGCAGACAGCATGTGATGAAGCTCCGGAAATGGGCAGACGCTGTTGGAGGAGGAGACGGGGGATCCCCGTAACAGATTGCGCACATCAGAGCCGGCCAGTCTGCCTTCTGCCCGGCCGCCAGAAACGGGAAATGCCCGATATAGCACTCCAGCAGACTCAACCCCAAGCTCCATATGTCGCCCGCGTATCCGTCGTACCGTCCACCGTAGGTCTCGGGGTCGAATCTCTCGGGACTCATGTAAGCACAGGTACCCACATATGTATTGCACGGATCCAATGTCTGAGACAGAATTCTGCTCACCCCGAAGTCTGCAATTTTCACTTCTTGCTTCTTGTTTATCAGCAGATTGGAGGGCTTTATGTCTCTGTGCACGATCTTCTGACGGTGCAGATACTTCAAACCCTCCAAGACCTGCCTCGCCACCTGCGCCAGGAATCTCTCCGACATCATGTCGGATCTCCTCTGCTCCAGCGACCCTCCGTCCATGAACTCCAGCGCGAAGTGGATCTCTTCCCCTTTCTCGAAGATCCCGTGGCATTTCACGATATACGGGGACTCCGTCTTCTTCAGAATCTCCATCTCTCGGATTATCTGCCGCCTCACAGCCTCGTCGTGATTGCCATGGATGACCTTCAGAGCGTAAAGTGCCGAAGTCTTTCTGTGTCGGACCTTGTAAACGTTTCCCCCACTGCCATGGCCGAGAATCTGAATTCGCTCCAAGTCGGAGAGATCAGACACGTCTTTGGAGACGGCTGTACTCTGCGGAGGCAGAGGAAGTCGATAAAGCTGAGTCTGTTGGCGATCGGGGATTGGGATATTCAGCCGAGGATTTCTCCGACCCGACATTTTGTTCAATCGATGAATGAATTTGATCAAATTGATGAAACTCTCAAACACCTCAGAATCTCAAAACAAGACGCAGGATGCCTTCGAAGATCACTCACAACAAATGCCCTTGGACTGTGGGGGCTGAAATAGAGAAGAAATCCGTTGCGAAGGGGCATCGACAAGAAGAATCGCAGAAAACGCAGATGATGTCGATATAAATGAGTGCATGGGGCCATCACGTGAAATGGGTGACGTGGCAGGGACATGGGATCCTAAAGTCTACAATCCTCCCGCACGTGCTTGAAAAACAAGAAGCGACCGCCAACAACTCCGCCACTAAATTAACTCCGTCAATTTAATATGTTTTGCTAGAGCGGTCAAGTCGTCCTGACCCCTGACTGCAACGGCCGGCGACGCGCCGTGAAATTTCCTTCTTTTAACATTACTCATTTCTTTGGAATTTAATGGAAAACTCCCACGAAACTCAAATGCTCCGTAAATAACACGTGGATGTATATAGTTAACCAAAGAAACCAAAACGGGTCAACATCTCGTGATGCCTTTCCTTGGAATCATTTTACACCAGCGACAAACAAAGAATTTACCACTATTTCACGTATCTCTAATTTGAAAATTAAACATGGTTAAAAGTTCTGGGGTTAGTTAATATGGGGATAAATTTAATGTTTTTTTTTATTTATTTAATTTTTTTTTATCTATAAGTGAAAATTATAATTTTTTTCAATATTTAAAAAGAAATTTGTTATTTTATTAATTTGTTTTTTCCTTTAAAATAAAATTTGAATTTGTTAATATATTAACTTAATTTAGTTTAAAAGTTTTTGATAAACTAATTTGGTGTGTAACTTAGTTGTTGTGATCTTAAAATTAAATTATTGTTATTATTATTATTTATAAAATAGGAGTAAGTTAATAAGTGGAAAAACTTAACTATTTTTGTAATAAGTTAATAAGTGGACAATCTTAACTATTTTTTAATAAGTTAATAAGTGGACAAATTTAATTATTTTTTGAGTTCATTTTTAAAATAGGAAAGTTTTTTCATGAGTTATTACTTTTTTAAATTTAGAGAATCTATGTTGTTTTAAAATGAGTCATAATCTTTATCAGGGAAGGTTTCATGTCAAAGTTCCCATCAATTAGGTGGAATTATAATTTTATGTACAATTTCTACCAAATCTAGAAAAGATTTTTTAAGAAAAAACAAAAATTGAGCTAACTTTTTTTGACAAAATGATATATGTAACGTGAATAAGTCAAGTGGACAAACTCAACTTTTATGATGAGTTCAGTTTTTATGTAATATGAGTAAGTGGAAAAAACAACTTTTTTTGTGAATTCATTTTTTCTCCTAGCTAAAGTTTCTCCTTGATCTATTATTTTTTAAAATTTAGAGGATTCTAGTCCTCTTAAAATGGGTCATAATCTTTAAGGGGATAGTTTTGTGGTCAAAATTCTCATCAAAATATAACTTATGCAAAATTCCTACCTAATTTGAAAAAGAATTTTTTAAAATTTAGAGGATTACAGTCCTCTTAAATAGGCCATATTCTTTAAGGAGGTAGTTTTGTGGTCAAAATTAGCATCAAAATATAACTTTATGCAAAATTCCAACCTAATTTGAAAATAAAATTAGGAAAAAAAAGTTTGCCCACTTATTACCTTCCTCCATATATAATATAGTTAAATACATTTTAATTGAATGGTAAAAACAATTAATATGATTGAAATTTGAATAGTGTGAAGATTGCTACAAAGCTTCATACATTGTCTTGATCATTAGGCATATTCTTTTCAAATAAATTTTTTTGTTTAATTTCAATTTATTTATTTATGTTTAAATTTATGGCTTTTCCATCATGGTCTTGTTACTCTATTCTAATTCATTTTCTTACTTATTGTTGATATTAGTAACACATTGTTTATTTTATGTTTTTTTCTAATTATAATTCATCATTTTATCAATATTTTCCACGGTCAATTTATTATCAAGTTTTTTTATTTTTATTTTAATATTTCTTAATTTAATATTCTTTCTCAATGATCAACATTTTAGATCCCTTATTTTAAATTTTCTTACTTTAATATTCTTTCACAACATTCCCTTCTTCTCTCAAGGGCTATCTCCAATTCTTACCTATCTGGAGTTCTTACCATATAAATATATTCTTTGGCATAATTCTTTAGTATTATTGAGCTTTTATTGTCCCTCATAATGGGTGGAATGTCCACTCCAAAAGTTGGAGATTTCAAAAGTGCAATTTATTTTCATAGAGTGTTAAGACAATTGAAATTGTTTAATTAAATGATCATAATATATAGTACTTTTCAAATTTCAATAATTAATCATCTTAATTGCTTTTCCAAATTTCAATAATTAATCATCCTAATTGTTATAAAAAAAGTAAGTTTGTCCACTTATTAAGTTTTTCCATCGTTATCCATTCTATAAGTACATATTCCATTGAATTGATCTTTTAGATTTTGTGCCTTTTCCCTTTCTTAAAAAAGTTGTGACTTCTTAATCCATTAATCTACATTTAACATATGGATCTGATAAGCCCTAGAGAACATTTTCCAAAAGTTACATTAACTTAACTTGCAACCACCTATACCAATATAATTTCATATAAGTGCACTAAGAATTGGTGTCCCAATCTAAGAATTGAGTATCAAATATAGGTGCACTAAGAATTGGTGTCCCAATCGAATAATTGAGTTTCAAATGCATTTGAAACTAGGTAACTATACACATGTTGTTTCCCTAGAAGTAGTTTGATCTATGTTGCTTCTTCATCCCCAAAGAGGTTCTTAGTGAGAGAAGGTTTAAAACGAGATTGTGGCTCCTTCGATATTAATAATCCATGTTCTCACTACATCTCTTAAAGGGAATAAAAGAGAATAAAATATGATTTATAAAATGTCTACAAGATTAGACTAAATATTGTATGAGATGAAGATTACACCATCATATTCTTGAGCTTTGGAAAGAAAATGTCTAGCTATAAATGAGGGAAGTACATATAAGTAAAACAACCAATAATATGGAAATAAGTGTGTAGGGATGAACTTTAAAGTTTTCTAACTTGTTTAGGAGGTATTAATATCTGCATCCTTCTGAGAGGTGCTAACTGATTTTAAGGGATTGCTTTTTTGGTTCATCATCCCAGTGGCACTATTTTTCTTGAAATAATTATGTCCAATTGACATCCTCTAGGATCAACCCTCTCCTAATGTTGTTGTAACCTCTACATATGATGAAGAAATGTTGCTCCATCTCTACATCCACTAATATGCATACTTACACATCCATGTGTTGCCAATATTCTTGAAGTTCCCACCACCTCTTTGTTTTCCACCTCAATCTATGGGAATTTGTTCTTCTTTGAATGAAAGTTTGTTTATCTTTCCATGGCATGTTAATGGACATGTATTCTTGTATTTGTTTTTCATATGTATGATTGAACTACTCAATAAATATTGTTGTTTCTTTTTTTCTATTTTTTTCTACATTCCTTCTTGTAATTGTTGTGTAGGTGTCTCTTTAGCACTTTTCTATCTCTGGAGCATTCCTCTTCTACTATGTTCCATTCTTCTAGCCATTTTCTGCATTGTAAGTTCTAAGTTGCTTTCCTTCTTGTCAATATATCTCTACTAGCCTAAGCAAGATGCATTCCCTCTTTTATTTATGTTTTTCTACACTAAGATGTAATGATCCTTCTTTCTGCTTCCATTTCTAGTGGGTAGAACATGTTTCTACTAGAATAATATAATATGCGGTAGACGTATTTATTTTTAGGAAAGAGATTCCTATATGTTCATGTTCTCTTTCTAGTTCTACCCACCTTGTGTTAGAGACATTTTATAATGCCCAAGAGTTTAATTGATCTACATCTTTTTTAGAACATTCACTCGGGGATTTGTCTCAACGTGTCTCTAACATATGGGCTTATTTTTCTTCCTTGCAAGACCTTGGGTTTTGGGTATGCATCCTTTATATAGTTTGTCTCTAGACAAACTCTACACTAGAAAGTTGTATTCTCAAATAATCTAATTCTTGGGTCTAATGATAATCGCCATGATGCTATGATCCAATAGACCTACGAAAATTCAAGCTCTACATAAAATCTAGTACAGGTGATGATTCCCTTATTTCTCTAGTTTGTGTTGATTTTAAGATTTTTTCCAAAAAATCTTCAATATCTTCTAAAATTCCTAAAGCCCATGTGTGTGGATAAAAATATTATACTCTCCCTCAAGTTAGAGTGGTCAAGATACATGTTCCTCAAGTTAGGGTTGTCAAGATACATGTTGTACTCAAATTTACCTTAAAAAGAAGGGGGCAAATTTACCAAAAACTATGCTCATTTTTCCATAATCTTAAAAATTGAAAAAATAAATTTTGTTTTAGTGGATTATGAGATAAGCATACAAATTAAGGAGTAAATTAATAGGAGAGAAAACACAATTTTTTAGATGGAAATTATTCTCTTAATCTTCTAATTTTTTTTTTGTCAAAACATAATTTCATTTGATTCATAAGTCCAGGAATCTTTATTATTAAAGATTTAAACCCATTTTATCACAATCTAAAAAAATCAAAACAAATTTTTACTTTTAAAAAAAAATTCAATTTTATTTTTATTTTTTATCCTCTTAATTACTCACTCCCATAAAATAATATAATTAATATAATATGTAACTTTATCTAAATATATTTTCCAATATCTTATGAACCTTTAAATTTCACAACTATCTCCTCATACATTTATACAATGATTACCTAAACCAGAATTGGTTTAGGTTCATTCATACAATGATAAGTTGATGCCATCCATTCTGGTTTAGGTTCATTCATACAATGATAAGTTGATACCATCCGAGGAACAACCATAAATTTCAGTATAGTAAATCATATTGACAAACATATTTCAGCCACATGTGTATTGACAGTTTGACATCCATACACAAATAATCATATTTTGTACTGTGATTATGATATGCTTAATATTATGAAGTTACACCGTAGAGAATATGGAATGTGATAAAATTAAATATATAATATTTACCTATTTTTCTGCTAAAATTTAAATTGTATTTATATT
>JASDQU010210844.1:1231-18709 GCA_032191745.1 Picea mariana
TCATCTTGGTTTTCCTCATCCATTGGATAAAATGTGTCTTGGATCAATCTATGTATCTCATTTTCCTAATTTGAATCACTAACATCATCTCCATCCATATCATCATTAATAACTTGATCAATAGCTTCAATATTCTCATCTCGAAGTTCATCTCCCTGTAAAATTGTATTTCTGCTAGTACTTGGAAAATAACTCTCTGGAGGTCGACATTTTGGGGACATCGTCTATATATTTAAAATCCACGTAGAAAATTTAGTGTGTATAGAAAATATAAAAATCCCGATAAGAAATATTACTAAAATTCATGGCATAATGAATATTATAGAGAATACATTAAATATTGAATCCTCTTACCAAGGGACGATATTCATAACCCCCTTCGGTGTGCCCCTTCTCCCTATAATGTCTTTGGGATGTTGTTATTAAAATTATTCTATTTTGCAAGCCTCTGCAATCATAGCAAGGGAAATAGCATTTTCTATCACCCCTCGCCTCTAATGCCACTCTTAACTGAGCAAGCTTCCTGTCATTTTCGTTCATTGTGACAAATCCTTGTCCTGAATAGTAATTGTCTTACCTACACCATACCAAACATTAAGTTGTCAATTTTTTATATTTTAGCTACTCCTTTCGATTATGATATGTTTATCTATAGTGACCTACATCTTTATAATAAGGTCAACATATTTATAATAAGGTGATCATATGTGTAGAGGATCAACATCATGACGACATAGATAACATCTTTATAATAAGGTCATATGTGTACAAATGTTTTCTTTATATAATAACGACATATATACCTAACATAAGTTTAGGGTTAATTTTTATGTATCTTATTAGTCCCTTCTAAAGAAGGGTATATAGAAATCGATTACAAGTCAAAATCATTTTGACTTTTGTAAATTTACAAAAATTTTAACAATGTTTTATAATGTTTTTCAATAAATATTTATTAATGAGAATTTTATATATAAATATAAATATTTTCTTATTTTTAAATATTCAAAATTCTATGTTTTGATTGGTCAAAAACTCTGAAGTGACTAATTTTCCCCAGTTAAAGGTGACAATTAACCACAAAACTAAAAAAATTAAATTATTTGTTTTTAAAAAAATCCACAAATAGCCACATATTAATTAAAAGTACAAATAACGATTGATGTTACCGGCATTCTATGTGTAGTAAATGTAAGAATACACTTTGGATTTTGAGACTTTGTTTCATCTCCCAATGAGTTGATGAGTGCACTTTCTCCACCGTCCAAATGTACACACCCGATCACATCAACCACAACGTTTAGCCTCGGGTTTTGTTTTGCATGCTTAAATAATGGAAATTCTCATACTTTGTTTTGCAAAATGTACAGACCCGATCACGTCAACCACAATATTTAGTCTTGGGTTTTGTTTTGCATGATTAAATAATGGATGATCTCTCATACATTAATAATTATATGTAATATCAACAAGCTATCTTGTCACTAATACCAACCTACCCATTATTTATTACAATATATTGAGGATAGCAAATAATTTATGTGGAAGAGGGAAATGTTATTAATATTTCTCTTAATATATATGCGGAAGAGGGAAATGTTACAATATATTGCATCTATTACCCTTGTTGTTATAAACATGAGTTTCCTCCCTATCTTATATATGCCATAACTTATCATTTATCAATATAACAATCAACTTCAATATTTTATTCATGGAGATTTATTCCTTCATTTAATTGAATAAGTAAGTGCTATCCAACCATTAGGTGTGCAAGTATCCCAACCATTATTGTGAGTGTTATATTATTTTCAATTTATGCAAGTGTGATCCCTTTTGGGTACTAGGGATGTAAATCGTGGTATCAAAGCTTCAATCAAGCTTTGTTGGTGTTTTTTTGTTAGTTCTTAAAAATAAAAGAGACAAGAAAATGACAATCAATTACTATCATTTCATCGATCAGGGTTGAGTTTCAAGAGAAATTCCATATCTTTATCAATGAAAAGAGAGAGAGATTATAGCTACAATTGAAGGGAAAAGGGTATGTGTATTCCATAAACCTAGAATATTATGGAATCCACATACCCTTTTCCATAGAATATACTAACTAGATCCAAAAACCAAAGACATGAAATATGGTACTACACATATTATAATATATTAAGGGAAAAACAAGCTAAATGAAATTTGGACATTTGAACAGAAATTTACATGTTAAATGAGTACATCAATAAAAAATAGCATACTAAACTTGCAAGTTCAAAATCCGATCTATGTAGATCAAGAATTGGATTTGTTCAACCGATGGGTAACGGAAAAAATAAACAGCTCAAACAAAAGCCAAGAACAATGTCGCAACTATAAGAATTGTGTCGCAAAGTCTCTTAAAGTCAGGTATATATATATCAAATAGTCAACTAGACATTAACACCGACCAATGAGATAGGGAAAATTTTCGTTGCTATTACCGCGGAAGTTCATCGCTATAGTTACGAAAATCTCGACCAGGTTAAATTAAGATTTTCGTGGATATTGAGAAGAACTTTCGTGGCAATATCGACAAAAATCCCACCCTGTTTAAAAAAAATATGAAACTAGTGGAAGCGTGGAAAATTTTCATGGAATAATCCCCCCATATGTAGTAGTGTATGGATGAAACAAGATATGATAGATATATAGGTTGATTATGATGAGCCCATTCCAATATATTGTGATAATGCAAGCGTGATCAGTATCTCAACGAACCTAGTGATGAACTCCAAGACGAAGCACATTCCAATCAAGTATCACTTTCTATGGGAATATGTTGCAGACAAGAACATCATAGTTGAATATGTGGGCACAAAAGAACAAGTGGCAGACATGTTTACAAAACCACTTCCATGAGAAGCCTTTGAGTATCTTCACTAGAGACTCAGAGTTATTTCTACTCCAAAATGAATTCTTTTGAATGCTTATCTTAAATGTCTTAGATGTACATGAGGAAGCACCATAAAGAGGATAGTTCAGGTTGGGAGATCAGACGAGTTAGTTAGGGGGAGCAGACCCGAATGGAAATATACCTTTTCCATTGATGACAAAGGGGGAAATATTTATCAGATGTAGAGGACAGAGGCATGGTTCTAGAGGGAGTGTTGTTCACAAAGATGTAGGCATGGTTCCATGGGGTGAATGAGTGATATGATTTTAGTATTGCATCAACATGTTGCCATCAATTCCAAAGGGGGATATTGTTGATTAATTGGGTTGGTTGTCATTGATTTCAACCCTTGAAGAAAGTCCGGTAGCACAAAGGTTTGGGTAATGGACCCAAGTTTGTTTGATGTATAATGGTATGAGTTTTTATATATTTGCAGGTAAGACTATTCTAGATGGATAATACATGTCATGCCATTTGTGGTGGTATGCTAAATGTCAAATAACTCCTCACGTTTTGAGATTTATGGCCTTACGAAGTTGGAGGACCCTCATATGTTGGCTTGAAGCCAAAGTGCTTGCAAAGAAGAAATTATTTAAATAATAAAGTGAAGTGACAAAGTCAAAGAGGATTATTTAAATAATAAAGTGAAGTGACAAAGTCAAATAGGATTATTTAAAAAATAAAGTGAAGTGACAATCTCAAAGAGGATTATTTCAATAATAAAGTGAAGTGAAAAAGTCAAAGAGGATTATTTAAATAGTAAAGTGAAGTGACAAAGACAAGGAGGATTATTTAAATAATAAAGTAAATGGAAAAATTTATAATTATGGAAAGTGGTTATAAGAAGGTTAACCCTAAAATGATTAAAATGGGTTAAGTAGTCAAGTGGCTATTGGATATATGGACAAGAGGCAAATTGGGAAAAGTTGGACATAGGTGACTATGTAGACAAACTGGCTATGTGGACAAAGTGATCTAGAAGATGATTCTAAGGAAGCTACATAAAAGTATAAATAAGAGGCAAGGCTCTATCATTTCAATTAAAATAGAGCATATTGAATATCTATAGGTGACTAAAGTAAACAGAGGATATCTAGGAAGAATTTCATAGGGAAGGTGAAGTAAAGAAGGCCGAAATTCAAAGTAGGATAAATTCTTTTGATGATGTTTTCTAAGGTATGTTATTTACAGGTCATCTCACCATTTTCACAATAATTTTTTTTCTATAATGATTCAGACCATGAAATTCAGATCCATTTAGGCAACATATCCAAGTAGCTATGGTACGAATTTCATCTTTTGGGTCATTATATCTTTTGAGTTACACTTTGTGGAAAATAGGGTTTGTGGCCAGTCCTAAAAATTGTCTAAAACAAGTGTTCCGGGTAAAAATGTCATAACTTCTTCATAACAGATAAAACCAAATGTGTTGGTTAAAGTACATTCTTTAGTATTCTATGTACAATTTTCAGATCCATACAACAAATATCCATGTGGGGCATGCTCTACAAGTTCTCTCTCTAGAATAAGCCAAAATTCAATAAGGTATGCCATTTTTGCTATAAATACTTTTCTAAGAGGTTCCAAGTAGTGACACCTGGATGAATTGCATAAAACACACTGAAGAACATTGTATACTATTTTCAGATCTTTATTCATAATAGGTACATAGTTATGATTATTTCAAGTTAGGTTTGTTGACTAATCCAAAACTAGTCATGTGAGACTAAAGTAAAGTTTGATGAAAATGATAGTCTCTTGTTGTTAAAGATAAGGAAGGTTTGCAGGTATGTGATCATATACACCAGGTCTATTACAGAGTTACAAATCATATTTGGATGATGAAAATGATGAGGGATTTTGGTTGAGGTTGAAGTACAGGTTGGTGCATGGTTGATGCACTTGTTTATGGTACAGGTTTATTACAGGTTGAGGTACAGGTTGATGCATGGTTGATGCATGGTCCAAGTTATTGGTACAAGTTGATTGGTACAGGTTTACATCATTATATCTCACAGTGATAGTGTGACAGTGGTTCCAACATTCTACTTATACATTAGGGCGGTTGGATGAGGCACGAACAGGTGGTTATAGGTGGATAATATAGGGGGTTGTAGCCTCCTTCTGGTTCTAGCCAGAGAATTGGGGAGTTGCAGCTTCCCTGAAATTGTGGCCTGAGAAACTAGGGGGTTGGAGCCTCCTTCCAGTTGCAGCTGGAAAACAAAGGAAGTTAGTGCTTCCAATGAATGTAATTCTTCAATACATATAAGAAAAAGCATTTTGTGGTTTTCTCCTGCTTTGGGTTTCCACGTAAAAACACTAGTGTATTGTGTATGTGTATGATTATTCATTTGTTCATTGTTTATTTACTCTACAAATATTGGATGATAATGCTACATTGATATAACACTTGCATTATTTCGTCAAAAATGATTAGATTTCTCTATTACTGATTCACCCCCCCTCTCAGTAATCCAACACCAACACCATTGATAGTATTCATGGAAATCGAAATAATTCCATTCAATAGAACACAACTCTATCTCTCCAGAGTAGTACACAACTACTATCCAGTGGTACACAACCACACGAAGTAGCACAAAACTACTTAACAAGTGACACATAGTCAGAACCAGTGGAACACATCCACCAAAGTGGCATACAACTATTTTCCATAGACATATAGTCTCCACAGTAATCATATCATCTGATATCAACCTTCATAAAAATATCATGATACAAACTAAGTCATCCGGGTCATTCTTCCACTCACATCTATGAGATCTGGAAGAGCATCTATCCTTAGAAAGTAAAACATCATCCATTGGATATATGGACTATTCTTCTCAAGCATAGAAGAATAATTGTCCCGAATTTATGAGCCTGTATCGTTCACCTAACTGATTCATTCCTCCAACACTAATCATAGTGAAACTTGGAGAGAATGAGTTTTTCCTAGGGAAGGTCTGTCCTTCATTGTTGAACATGGACCATTGGCCTAACTGGGCCATTCCTCCGGCACTAATCATAGTGAAACATAGAGAGGATGAGTCTTCCCTAGGGAATGATTGTCCAGACCATTTCCTAAGGAAATGATTATCCTACGCCAACCTCCAAAACAAACCATTCTTCGAAACTGCTCACAACTGTGAACTTTGAAAGAACGATTTCCCAACGAGGCAGACCATTAAACTTAGCCACTTCCCAGAGTGACTGTTAAGAAGAATGATTTTACTATACCATTCCCCCACACTAGCCACAAGGGTAATCATTGTCTATGGTACATCATCGATCTATCGAACCATTTTCATTATGAAAATGATTATCTGATTTGACCATTTTCCGAACTGGAAAATGCTTGTCCATAAAAAATATCAAACCACTTTCTGAACTAGAAAGGAACTGCTCATCTTGGACCATTTTTCAAACTGAAAAATGACATTCCATAAATCAATAACATATTAGTGCTCCCTCCCAACTTCAGAGTAATCTCTTTGCTTTTCAATAAGGAATTCATCTCCACGAGCCCCATCTTGTCCGTTAAGTACGCAAACTTTTCATCTTGGACAGAGGATTTACCAAAATATATACTATCTTCTCATATGTGGATATATATTGGAGAACCACTTCTTTCTTCTGGACTACATCACGGAGAATATAATGCTTGATCTCAATGTACTTCATTCTGTCATGGAACACTAGTTTTCCCAAGACATGATATAACTCTAATCATTACAATATATCATGGTCAAATTCGACACTTATGTTTCTTGCTAGCTTATGACATCATGGAAAAGCTCAAAATAAAACATATCCAAGTAGAACTTCTTTTGTCTTCATGAGAGTTTTCCATGGATTTGGAAGTCCATCATCTTGAACTTCTGAGTAACTATTATGTTACACTATCTTTGTCATAGAAAGTTTTCACCACGCTTCTGTTGTATATGAGATACTCTGCATAAAGTTGTTTGAATACATACAAGGTCTTCTTATATATTCATACATGGGTCTCTTTCTGGTATAATCTTCTTTCTCAATTTGGTTTATTTGGAAAGAACAATCTTTTACATGTAAATTCCAATCCATGGATATTGTAGGATGTATATCTGGTTTAATGCAAGAGGTATATCTTCCTCATGTTTCTCTTTAACTCTTGGGTCCATGGAGTCGTCTATAGATTCCATGCCCTGAAGATTACAACTTTTTCCTTTCATCATAGGATCATGGATGTAGATGGAAAACCAAGGATACTTTAAGGCTTCTTTTTGAAGAAGACTTCTTCTAAACACCTATTTCTTATCATGGATTCTACTTTGGGAACATGGATAGATACTTCATAATCCTCAATGGATCATATCATTTAGGCTTAGCTCCCTCCTAATCCTTTCTTGATGCATGAATGCATTCTCTTCTTTTGGATATTTGTAATCAACTCCCTCCATCTAAGAGAGTCGACGCTTTTGTATGCATCCTTATTGCCTTCCACAAGGTGTTGCAAGTATTTTTCTAATTTCCTATTGATTTATAACTTCTTTCTATTTTTGAATTCTTTTGGGTCTCTTAAGGTTTGATTTTGATTTCAGATTATCTGGAAGTTGTTATTTATATAATAGCTTTCACAGGAATTGTTACCAAAGATTGTCAACATACTTCATCTTTTTCATGTGTATTGTAGTAATCATAACAACAATCCTAATGTTGTTATTCTTCCATAGGTATTGTTTCACTCACGATATTTTATTCTAAGAAATAGATATGCATGATATGTACGTTAACTATGTAAACATGGTATGTACAAGAACTATGAAGAATATTGTTACCTTGACTAGAAGAAGAAGTTTGATTTATCCTGCTTGGATTTCTTTAAGGGTTCCCTTTCTTCGATAACTAATGCTTTGTTTGTTTCCTTCATTTTCTTTAACTCGAGACAATGGTTCCTATAGTGACCATATTTTCTATAGTTGAAGAATTGTATTTTTGACATATCCTTTTCTTTATTTGGTTTCTTCCTTGAACCAAACTTCCTCTTATTCCTGAAATTATTGAAATTTGCTTTTTTGTTTGTTTGTTAATTTGTCCAGAACTTCTTGGCAGTGGGATTAACCTTTGTCTTGAAAAACCACGACTCAAGGGCATCTAAGCTGTCAAAATCACCCGGGGATCGCACCCAACTTGAGCCACACCAACCCTTAACATGGTTGTATTTTTTGTCCCCACAGGTTTCGAACCGGTGACTTTTCAACACAGAGTGGCTTAACAACACACTCCGTCACCCACTGTCCTACACCTCGGGGACAAATTATTGAACTTTGTTGTGAAGGCTTGATCATCGTATTTATTTTGGGATTTTTCTTTTGCATTAATCCCTGACTTTTCCTATTCATAGAAAGTCCAAAGTTATTCAAATGTGGGATACTCCTTTCTTGTGTTCATGCTTGCAGAAAATGCATCCCATGTCTTTTGAAGGCCATTGAGTACAACATTTACCAATTCCTCTTCTGAAATGATTTTTTCAATAACTTGTAGTTGAAATATTAATTGAGATATTCTTACAAACTATGATGTTATGTTGTCATCATCATTCATTTTCATGTCACGGAGCTCATTCTTCAAACTCATTACTTGTCCAATGTTTCTGACTGAGAAGAGATTAGTTAGGGCATCATACATCTTCTTAGATAAGTAAAGATGAGAGATGTAGGGTATCAAGTGTTATTTTATAGAGTCCACTATGATACTCATAACATTGATTTCATTGTCCTTAAACTTGTCCATAACTGCAATGTTATGAGGTTCCTTCTCTTTTCCTTCTTCAAACTATGGTTCCACAATCTTTCCTTTCATGATATACATCACTTTATTATTGGAAAGGATGAGGTCGATCTTTATATTCCATGCTCTAAAGTTAGAATCCCATTATAACTTGTTTTTTAACTTCATAGAGTAATTCATGATGGCTTTGACTTGGTCAACCTTTGACTTTGACCAAAAACTCAAACTTGACGTCTTGACTTGTTGAGAGTATCAAGAGGTGCACTAAGCTAGGGCATGCTAGGATATATAGGAATTTGGTCAAGATCTTAAGTTAAGGTGCCTTAACAAGAGGGTTAGGGTTTCGTTGTTGTAGCAAAACTTTGACTGCAACTGCGTGCAACTAGAGCAAATCCTCCCAATCTATATTCTAGCAGTTAGACTATCCAACGATAGTGTGGGCCCATAACCTGTTAGAAAAATAGGTGTGCTCATTTTCCCATAGACAATATAGAAATATTGTCACCCAACCATAGGCTGAATCCACCCCTGAGCACCTTAACCTTGACAGAGAATAATTCCAGAAGAAAACCTTAGGCGTAATAGCCAATAAAGGTAGCATACCACTCTCCATAGCTAGTGTACCAAGCAAAAAGTCCAAACCATAACCTAGAGAGAGTTAGACTAAAACCTAAAATATAGGTTGCATTAGCTGCAACTGCCCTAAAATACAAGTTGCATTAGCTGCAACTACAACTGGAGCTACTCTCCAGACTTGTGAACAACTAAATTTCTGCATTTTCAAGTGACAATGTGCTAATTAAGCTCTATCTCTTTGTATTTATACTACTCCTTCTTAGTTGTCTGGGCCAACTTCTCTTTCTGGGGGATAAAAATCAATATTAAATTAATATCTTTAGCCAACTTGTCTTCCAGGATTATTGTTCAAGGCTTTAGAATTTCTCTTTCTTCCCAAAATGTTCTAGTCTTGTCAAGGTTACACGTGGAGGTTAATACCTCTTGTAGCTACCATAATATCAACATACCATTCTTTTGAAATTTTTCCATATATGAACCTTGGATCCAATCCACAATTCTATCATGACATGGATCACATAAGCACGGGTGAAGGTAAATGAGATCATAAAACTTGTCAAGATTATGGGTACCTGACATAACCATCAACCAAGACCGAAGTGCCCCATTCTCCTGAAAATCTTTCATTTTTTCATGCATTTCTTTGCATAGAGGATATAAAAGGAACATGTTACAATTACCTATTTGATCCTTATTCACAAATAAGGTGAAGATAGACTTACTACTCACCAGAAACTTTTCAAGATATGAATACTCCAACCAATATGCGATCCTATCATAATATATGCAATTACCAACATGAGATTGTTCGAAATAATTCACAGATGACAAATATTGCTGATGAGAATAATGTACATGGAAAGAACCTTGTAAAAGGATTTTGATGTTATTGGTAGGATCAAGATAGTGAGAACTTATCGAGATTTTTTATTGAAAAAAGAGTGTCCCATTCTCTTGAACTTTTCATTGAGATCGAATACTTCAGGATTAACTATTTAAGGTGAACTAAATGAAACAACCGATGCTTTTTTAACAATTGTTACTGGTAATAGTATTTGGTTGATTATACTTTTCAACCTCAAATAATTGATTATGAAATAATATGAGATGAGTCAGTAGAAGATTCAATCTGAGGCCCATTTACATCATTTCCTATTTTACCACGAATAATAGATGAGAATAAGAATTGATATGTTCATAGGAAAAATTATTCACCTCTTTATATTTTATTTGGTAATCTCCATTAATTTGTACCTGCTTATATAATGTTGAATCCTCTCCAAGGTAATCTGGAACACACAATTGCACAACATAAGAATAAAAAATATCAAGGTACAAGGAATCATATGTAGAATAATCGAGGAGCCAAAATGTGTCTCTTGAAATGATTGTCATTTAGGTTTTGACTAGAATGTTTTTTTCTTCTCCTTGTGTCAACTGATCAACCCCTATTGTATGCTCTTTTAAAGAGTATGAGATAGTTTCCAAGAGAAGTTTTGGTTCATTGTGGAAGGGAAAATGTGAGAGAAAATCACTAGAGTAAGATGGTTGATTAATAGTCCAAATAATGATGTCGTCTCCCATTAATTGATCTTGAACTTGTTCAAATGAATTAGGAGAAGATTTACTGATAACATAATCACAAATATCAAATTCAATTTCCTTCTCTTTTGAAATAGTTGTAGTTTCTTGGATACTATGATCACTGTCTTTATTTAAAGTTTTTTATCATCAGGAGAAGACATTGAAGCATTATCAGGAGGGACAATTGCATATTTCAAGATATCATGTTCCTCCTAATTTAAAAAAATAGAAGAAGTTGGCAAACAATGTTGTGTTTCTACAACTCTTGAGTTTTCAAGATTATCATGAAAGTTTAAACCAACTTATGAATGAATATTAATGCCTAATTTAGATTGGTTAACACTAAATTTATATTGTTCATCTAAGAGAGAAATGTGATATTGAAACCATTCATCATTAAGAGGCATTTCTTTCAAAGGGAATCTAGTACATAAACGTATGAGCCTAAACGAAAAAACTTCTAATGATTCATCATTTTCTTTCCTAAGACAATTTAATTCCTTACCTAATTTATCATAATCAGAGTTGTTAAAATCAGATAAAAACTCAGTTCAAAAATCAAACCATGAATGAATTGAATTAGCCAGAAAAGATTCGAACCAAAATTTAACCCAACCTTGAAAGGTGACATCGAACAATCTACATACAACATTAGGATCAATGATATTATGTTTTAAACATTTATAAAAAAAATTCCAAAGATAATCTTCTGCGGATGTGCTCCCTTCTTCATCAAATGTAAATTCTGACAAGAGATAAAGTGTCTTATTGGGAATGTTAACATATGGGAGATTAAAAACACATTCCCATATAGGAATTTGGGCAGGAGCCATTGTTGTAATGTGACAATAAAGAATTAGGCTCTCAGTTATCTTCTCATATAACTAGCCCTTAATCATGTGGATGACATCACCGAATGAAACTATAAAAAATAACTATGGGAGAAGAACTCAATGATTGAGACAAATAATTTGAAACTAAAGCATTCAATCATTTAATTTTACCTATCCCTCCTTCTAGCTCCATTTGTTAATGGGAATATGTGAACGCTCATCAACTGGAAGGGAGAGTTTGGTCTGAGGTTGTCTAAATAACCTAATTCGTTTGAAGTAACTCACCCTGATGGGTTTAACAACTTCGTTAACCAATAAGGGGATCTAATATAAGCTATGAAAGAAAAATAACTAACTATTCATTAACAAAGACCTACTATATACATTTACTGTTCACAAATTTTATATACAAAATATATAGAATAAACAGGTACAAGATTTGCAAGAAGCCTTGTAAAACTAAGATTGTAGGAAAGAACCAAATCTCAAGCAAAATTATTATTTAAATAAAATAAATGCTAGTCTACAAATATCTCTGAAATTCAAATTAAAGGAGAATGAATGTAAATAATAACAATCTTCAATTTACATGAGAAAAGCATCTAAACTTATAAATGATGATTTACATTCACGAGATGAAGAAAAAAAACTAAAAAAAAAGTTTACTAACCTATTTACTGGCCAGCAAGAAAAATGATAAAGCAATTGTATTTCCTTGTATAACAACTCACTCAATAACATGTATGTAAAGATAAATCTACTTCAAACAAGTGTAAATTACAAAATAATAGCAATACATGAAGAAAATAACTTCGACGGCTGATTAAAATCTGAGCGCAACTACAAGAGGTACCGCTTGATAGATTCAATTATTTATAAGGATATATGGACTATTTTACCAACGGAAAACAATTTCATTGGTAAAGTTAATCATTATATGCATTAAAATACAAATAAACTTTAATATATTCCAACACATACATTTAAATAATCCTTAAATAAAGAATTGTAATTGCTGGAAATAAACCATTGAACATGTATGGATTAGGAAGAATTGATGCAGGCAATATAATAACAATAATTGTGCATTGAGAAAGTAGACAAAGTTGATCTTCAACAATACAAAACTATTGTAAGAAGAACATGAAACATGTCATATTACTACAGATATAAGATTAAAAATAATAAAAAAATCACTTACAGGAATAAAACCTAAAACAATTCACATTCACACATTCTTCTTAAAAAGTGTTCAATCGTTCAATATCCTAGAATTTTCACAAATTTTGCAGAGACGACTCCTATCCAAATTCCCGGCGGAAACAAAGTCACAACTAAAGAACTAAGAGAATGAGGAAGCCAAATTTCCTCTCTCAATTATGGAGAAAACCCCCTCATTAATCGAATAATAAGATATTTTTTATAATGTTTCCCCCAACCTAGGTCTAATTCTATTGTAACCAAAAAATCAGATCCACCATTACAAATCTAGTACAGAAGAAAAATGTCAAAATAAAACTTCTAGAAAAAATCGTTTAGAAAATCATTGATATCTTCAAAAATATTTGTTTATTTGAAAAATGGCTTCATGATTAGCTAAATTGGTGTCTTTAGCAAATGGGTTTTCAATGGTTTCTAGAAATACTTAACGGTTTGGTCAGAAATGCATTCTAAAATTCGTCTCCCTAGAGATTGACATGAATTTTAATCTGGACAATTATGTGTTCATTCCCAGAAAATTTCTAGAATGTTTTGCATAATTTGGTTGTAGGAATATCATAATTATCCTTTAGATATTCCTATTCAAGATTTATACCAAAAATTGGATACATGTAAATCAAAAACTAAAAAACATATCAATTACTACAAATATTCTAAAAATGGCTACATAATCATAGATTATGTAACTATTCTAAACAAAGAAAATTAAAACTAAATCCAAACAAACAACCTCAACTAGATCAAATGTTGAATGCCATACATAGATGCAAGAAAATATGATGGTTCTCCAGATATGTTGCTCTTATCTCAAAATAGCGATCAATCCCTATTCAACCTAAATTTTAACACATTGATGTAGGAGCATCGCTCCACCTCAACACGCACCAGCCGATTAAAATGCATGGTGCGCATTCAAGGAAGGGAGAGGCACCTCCCTCTCATTTTTCCTTCAAGAATATGAAGTGTGATCAATAAAATTAATTTCGACAGGTTGGAAGAGCCATGTTGTTCCTTCGCACAAGTTGGAGATAAGGTCATCATGAAATGGTTGATGGTAGGAGGGTGTAACGAACCGCCTCGTTACGACAACCATTCTAGTGACAAGCGCAATTTTTTTTTTTTTTTTGAAGTGTGTGAGTGCGTATGTACAAGGAAACAACCAGGATGAGCACGATACGTAACCACATGCATGAATGAAGATCACACGACAAGTAAAACTGACTGCTAAAATACGACTGACCTCCGCCCGTCCTACCCTGCAAGGTTAGGACCTCGAAGACACATAAGCAACATTCAAGCCCAGGTTCCCATCATCTTTAACCATTTAAGGTCTCAGGGCTGGCGACTATTCTGAGGAACATAGAGGTGTCTACATCCCACCCGACACAACAGACCAAGTAAACGATTAATCACACTCATGTACAACATAATAAGAAGAACAAAATGCGCCCCTTACGGAAGGCGCGCGACATGGACTCTGACAACGAACCCCCAAGTTCTACATTAATCAAGAATCAACAACCCTCATTTACCAACTCCGAGTAGTTTATGTTACATAAAAACCAGGACATCCCAACTAAGTATGTCTTACCATTATCAATAGATTACACAACCTTACAACAAGATAACCATGTCATATCATCCTAATCATAAAAACGTTGAAATAATAAAGGTCATACATCCCAATCTAATCCTTGCAATTGGTTGTATGGTACAAGCAACACAATTCATGTTTGACGATATATTACAATATGAAATTTAATAACAGTGTTAACTATTTAACAATATTTGACAGTATTACTATCAACACCATATTTAACCATTATAACATACCAAATTAAAAATGATGTCAACTTAAATAAGTAATACTATTCAACAAAATATCTCTAGAATAAATGATGTTAAGTTCTCCTTTATAGGATATGACTCTATTTAATGTAACTTAATTATTCAAGTACATTCTTTAAATTATTTTTGTATGGAGGAAATCTAGGTACATTATAGCTATTTTAAGGACTTGTATTGTGCCTCAGTGGACATGACACTTTATCCAATATCATAATTCCAGACACTAACCAAGAGATGTATAACATCCCTACACATAAACCAAGTATAGTAATATAATAAAATTTTAATGTAAAATATTAAATCTAAAAAGATTACCAAGTATAGAAACAATCATCATAATTTCGGAACATCAATGGAGAATAAAAGAATATAAACATGAAATGACAATATTAAAAAGGCCATAAGGAAGGGACAACTATCACAATTACTAATGACAAGATTCAAGATAACCATTTAGTTACAAGTGTTAATACCCATAAAAAATGTCATAAATTTAGGAACATCAATTGAGAATCTCATATACACCTAATCGGGATGGCTATCTATAAAAGGTTAAAGTTTAACATGATAATAGGAAAGGGCAATCTAAATTAATAAAAAAAAAATGACAAACATAAAAGGCAATATTGGACCTGGCCTATCCATCATTAATTTAACAGCAATAGAATATAGCAAATAGCTAAAGATTCCACTAATGGAAACAACATCTTGATTATAGGAATCTACAGCGTTATATCAATCACTACTTGAGAATTTCAATATACTCCATAATCAATAAACAATCTATATTAGAATAGAAATTAAAGGGACCATGACCACTTTCCACTTTGCTATTGTAAATAAATTAAGACGACCATCAATGTTAATGATAACGATATGTAAGGTAGAAAATAGTTAAATATTTCATATGTAAGGTAGCATCCTGGTTATCTGATTCATTACTCGAGAAATACAACGTACTTTATAAAATTAAAAACAATATAATAACCTAAATTAACCATGACAGCTATTCGCCCTGCACTAATACTAAGTTAGTCAACCCTCAATTAAGGATGTCAGCAATAAAATCGCACACGAATTAAGGGTGCCAGCCCATTGAGTTTATTGATGAACACGATTTAAAAGTGCAGGTTATAAGGATAACGTTTTCATTCTAATTAGCGTTATATTGCCGTAATCTACAATGCATCAAGGATTACTATAGGGTGTTCCTAATTTCTCCTCATTTTGCCATTGAACAGAATCAAAAAATGAATAAACAATAAATTCCCAAAAGGGGCGATTGAACAGAGAGCAGTAAATAATAAAAATAAAGGAACAATCCTGACAGGTCCAGAAAGCATACGCCACGTAGCTACAACAACTAATCTTTCGGACTGACCATTAAACGAATCTAGGTTCAGACAGAAACGCCATACAGGTTGCCCATTCAGAAAAAAAAATGCAGACAGAGTTGCTTTCGGGGTTAACTCCCGTTACCAAATCACTCAATCGAAAAGCCTGTACAGCAACACGAAAGGCTTGTTCATTAGCCACAAATGGCCTGTTTCGCTGCGGGGGTTACGTTCAATGTTGTCTGTGCAGCAACGAATTGCTCATTGTTAAAAACGAGAAGCTTGATCGTGGAGAGAGAATGGCTGGTCTATTAAAAATGGAAGGACACACACACCACGAGGAATGGCATATTACAAAGAGGTGCCCACCGTCAAAAGGTCCACTGTGAACCAGGAGCTCACCCACAGAGCATTCACTCAAGGTTAAATAAAATGCCCAAAATCTCGTACCAACACGCTCAGGTCTAAGGTGGCAACCGCCCACTATCTCGCAACGCACAAGGTAATGGTAGCAACGCCCAATCATTTGCAACGCCTAAAGGTGACAGAGGCAGTACACCTATCCTACAAGAGCCAACGCCCAGGAGCAGGGGAAAACAAACAGGCCAAAAAGCGGATGCCGACAGTGAGAAAATGCCAATAAACAGTACACAAGGGAAAACTTCAGTCACGGTTATCAACGCAGAGGTGTTCTTCAAGCAGTTATCCACGCCAAGCATTCCTTAAATCACAATTTATCAAGACGCATGCCAGAACTAAAACAATTTCCAGGGTTTAGAAGGAGACTCCCAGGCCAATGATGGCCAAATGCTAAACCGATCGCCATGAGACGCCAACGAAGGGCAGTGACTCAATCAACTAAAGACAGTATACTTAAACAAACAGGTCTGAAAAATTTTGGGCAAAATGCCCACTACATAGTGGCGAAAATGCCAAAAAAAAAAAATTAAACACGCAGCTCGACACGATCCAATTACACAGTGGCCATATGCCCCAAAAAAAACAAAAGTAAAACGCAGCTCAATAATCCATTAGAACCTAGACCCAACGCCCCAATGCATGGCCAAATGGTAATGAAATCGACAGGAATAAAATGAAACGCTGGGTTAAATGAACTCGCCAGATTATAAACAAATTAACTCTAACCATTCAAGCAATTTTACTAGAATTAATGCATACCTTAGCCACACGCCCGCTTCGGAGACGTCCCTTGCTCCTTGTCCTCCCGCTTTCCGACCACATAATGCTCACCGGTACCTCCCAGCCAAATGCGAGGGGTACTCTGCTTCCCCCATCGCCCCCCGAGCTGCAAAGGGGCCACACAAGAACTAGAGAAAACACTAGCTACTCAGCTCGCCTCCACGGCTGAGCTACCACTCCAACAAAGCTG
>JASDQU010210845.1:0-10096 GCA_032191745.1 Picea mariana
ACAAGAAGGTCCTCCATCTTGAGCTTCCATAGCTCAAAGTTTTTACCATTGAACTTCTCTATCTCGATTCTAGATGAGCTCGCCATTCCTCTTACTTTACTCGAATCTCCTCTGCAAAAGCTCCCACTGAACCCAGGTTTATCACAGACCCAAGATAAACTTGATCTATCAAGACTGAGCCAAACCCTTAGCAACAAAGGCGTCCCTCTGAAGCCAAAAACGTGCTCTGATACCACATGTAAGTTTTAAACCTGCGAAGTAAAGCAATGCATATAGATTCTTAAGAAATACAGAAATTAATCAATGGCTCATACACAGAATACACAGAGATCTTTACCGGAAACCCTCAACCGGGAAAACCTTTCTTTTTCATTATATCAAATTTCACCATTTGCCATACAATATATACAATGTTTTTAGGTATTCCGTAGATACCAAAACCCTAATCCCTTAATCCGGGATTAATTTACAAATCAGCTAAAAATAGAAAAATCCGCTAAAAATTTACAAAGGGATCGTCAGACGCAGTCGTCGTATCTGACGCACCCACACACACACACATGCAAAGAATATAACACATACCCAACATCAATATCGTAATAATAACAAGACTAACAAGGACTCCCGAGCCTATAGTCATTATAGACAACATGAATGCCAAAATGCAACAAGGATATACCTAGGGCATCCATGTAAAGGTAGGCTCTACCACCTAATTACGACACTTCTAGATAAGCAATGGAGGCTTCGTGTCGCACCTCGATGGGATCAATCCTAAGGAAAAGCGAAAAAGAAAACAAGATGCAGAAAGTGGAGGTGAAATCCTAACTTATATGAAAAAAGTTGGAAAAAACGATCTTTAAAGTGACCCATCCCCCCAAAAGTTACCAAACCAAAAGGAAAAATGTATTATAACATCCAATACGAAACTCAGGAATGGAATCAAATGATTTCCAAGCCAGGAAAAATGACAAAGGGGGTCAAAAAAGTGGCAAAAAAAGTCTATAAATAGAAGCTCACAAATCCTTTTCATCATTGCATTATGAAAATTGACCAAAAGGAGAAAAAACCCCTTTGCTAAAGAAGTTTATTCCAAAATATTCATAGGACAAAACGAACTTCCACTCAGACCAAGTAAGTACAAATGTATCCCTCTTGCATTTGAATTCCTTTCTTATGCATTTCTTTATGTTTTTGAGGGGGCACGCTCTCCTAAAAAGTGTGGCCTTGCGTGTACGTGGGTTGTATAAGGACAACCTGCGTATGTACTCAGGAAGAAAACACTCTTCCCATGTACATACACAAATGTGACCAAAACAACCCGCGTACACCCTCAAAAGCTTGGGAAAAAAAAAACTTAAAATGCAAGAGTTAACTCCCTTTTATCTGCCATGGAACATGATGTATGTCCATTGGAGGGAGATGGAACACGGGAACATTGATGTACTAGTCGATGAGGACCCTGTTGACATTGTGGCATTGAAACAATGTGGGCTATGGAAGTTCTTCCAATGCCCATTTATGAGGGCACAACCCATGCTACTGAATTCCCTGGCTGACTACTGGCATCCGGATGCAGAGGCATTCATGATAGAGGGAAAATCATTAAATCCAATGATTGAGAACATTTACTTCTTGATTGGCCTCTCGAGGAGAAGGGAACCAATCAATCTGTGAAAATTCCCCCCTGGGCCTTTTAACATCGAGGACTACATCTGGATGTACTGTGAGGCTGGCACTAAGAAGGTAGGTTATCAAGTACCAATTCACAAGATCACCGATTTTTCTTTCAGATTGATATTGCTACTTATTGGGTGGATTACTGGATCCGCAACCCTTCACCAGGATTCCCAGGCACACATGCATTGTGCTATTCAGTGCCAGGAGGCACATATATACAACTGGAGTACGACCATGTTCACATGCATGAAGAGGCAGTTGACATAGTGTCAAGAACGTAGAAACAAGAACTTCGGGTTTGGCACTATTCTTTGCTCGTTCTTCTTCTTTGAGAGTGCCCAATATGAGTCCTAGAGAGACTGTATGGGGACATGTGGCCTCCTTACCAACAATATGTAGATGGGAAACAATGTTTCCATGACAGGGTGGAGGGAGGACCATAGAGGCCTTTAACGACAAATGTTTTGACTGGTGGGCATGGTAGATTCCAGTGATAGAGGACTACCCCTATGATGGAATCATCTTTTCCAGAGATTCGGACGTTCCCATGCCTCCTAGAGAGGAGCGAGGAGATATAAGTATTTTATTTTTTAAAATTATTTATTTTTTAATTGTTTTTATATATGTATCAGAGTACTGAATTTTATGTATCTGTTATGTACAGATGTGGGACTAGTGTGCCCGATAGACTTCATGAGGACTCGACGATGTCCTTGAGTAGAGTCGGGACCAGCAGGAGTCAGCGACCCAACAACCACAGGGGGACCTCCAACTGGAGAGGCTAAGAGAGTTTTGAGGCAGGTGGAGTGGAACCTCACCAAGCTCACTCGTACAGTACCAATGGCCGAGATTGAGGATCTCCCACCTTCTATGCAACCTCATGTAGTGGGGGTGCCATAGACTTGGGTCTATCTCTTTTGGTGTTTAGCCAACACCGTTGTTCACTATGGCAGGGCCAATAAGCCCCAAGCTTAGATAGGCTATACTTTTATGTGTTGAGGGTTTCTTTGTATATTTTTTGAGGGCATAAGCCTCGTGATGTATAACGAACCTTAATTTTGAGGTGTTTGAGCCCACCTATGTACTCGTGACATTTTTTGATATATATATATATATATATATATATATATATATATATATACACATCTTTATTCGTCTTATGGATCACATTTTTTACAAATGTATATACATTTGTATGTGGGTGCTTCTTTTTATGTGTGTGTGACATGCCAATCTAATACTTGATTAGCTAGAGTATTTTTCATTTGATTAAATCTCCTAGGAACATGGATATACGTAATGTAATCAAAGTAACATTCTAAGAGACGTACCCTAAGGAAATGTCGATGCAAAGTAGGATGATAAAGATGGTAAACTCCATTTAACTGGGACACAACCAGCTGAGCATCTAAGTAGACCTGAAGGCGAGATATTCCATGCGATAAAGCATCACAAAGAAACTCTATCACTGTGTTGTATTTGATGACATTGTTTGTGGCATCACCTAGAAAAATACCTTCGGAATATAGAAACTAGCCTCCAGGTCTGAAAATCACCCAAGCTGTGGAAGAAAGCCTCCGAGTGTGTTAGATAGTGCTTTCTGTGAACCCAAAGAACATCTCTGATTCACTTGACATCTTCCACAGTGAAAAAGAAGACACAAGTAACTACATGTCCATAAAACAAAAAGACAAAAAACTGTATAAGAACTATACATATGTACAAGAAGTCACCCAGGTGACCAAACTAAGAGTAGTACTTCTTGAGGTACAACCCATTTCTAGGATCTTCTAAGGCATTTCCTTCAAAGTCAACCAGACGATAAGCGCCCTTCTTTAAGACCTCTTTCACGATGAAAGGTCTGAACCACATGGGTTTGAACTTGCCTGCCCCTAGGGGATCTTTGTCTTGATCATAGACCAGGACAAGATATTCTTCGAAAAAAATCCAAGGATGAACAAACCGATTGTACTAACACTTAACTCGTTCTTATGAGACTCATTGGTCGAGGCTGCATCATGACACTGCTCATCGAGTTGCTCGAGATATAATAGGTGTTCCTCAAGTGGTGAAGTGTTAGGAAGTAATTCCACTACCAACTTTAAAGACGAGATTTGGAACTCAATAGGAAAGACTGCTTCCAACCCGTATTCGAGTTGAAAAGGTGAGAAACCAGTGGCAGTCTTTATAGATGTTCGGTAGGCCTACGATGCCGAGGACAACATCAAATACCAGTTTGATTTGGCAGAATTGATCGTCCACTGAAGAATAGTCTTGAGAGACTTATTCACAACTTCAACCTAACCATTCGCTTGTGGGTAGTAAGGTGATGAATGTTCTTTCCTCAACCCAAGCTTTGATGTTAACTTGATCATCATTTTTTTTTTTAAGTGACTTCCATGGTCAGTGAAAATCTCCTTCGGGATGCCGAACCTTGCTACTATCTGGTTAAAAATGAAAAGATTCGTTGTCTCTCCATAATTTTTAAACGTTGGCATAACCTCAACCAACTTTGTAAAGTAGTCTACCGCTACGATGATGTAACGATGCCCCCTGGCTGAATCCAGGTGACATGTAGTAAATTCAATCCCCCACTTGGTGAAAGGACCAAAAACAATGACATGAAACATGGGAGCAGGATGTGCTCGCATCTTCCGAGAGAAGATATGACACGGGTTGAACTTCTTGATTGACTCAATGCAATCCTTGATTAACGTAGGCCAAAATTAACCAAGACATAGAATCTTTTGGGCTGTTTCCAACCTAGAAAAATGACCACCACATGCTCCAATGTGGCAGTCTTTCAGAACGAGCTCTGCTTCCTCATGTATAAGGCACACGTGAAGAATACAATCTACACCTTGATGATATAAAGTGTCATCGAGTATGAGATAGTTTCGAGCCTGATGGAGAATTCGTCGACGTTCATTGCGAGAATCAGAAGAAGGGAACTTCAAATTCTGGATATAGAATAGTATATCTCCATACCAAGGGTCCAACGATCTGATTAGAAAAATATCTTCTTTGATAGGTGATTCTTCAAGCGTGACATCACTAGATGCGACCGAAAGTTTCAAAATAAGTTCGGCAAAGACCAATGACTTTTTGGATCTCGTGGAAACAAAATTCAAGTCAAATACCTGGAGGATTACAATCCATCTACTGATCTTTCCGCCAATGACCCTTCATGTCAACACATATTGGAAAGGGTTCACAATGATAATGACGATGGTCTTACGAAGCATAATGTAATGACAGAACCGCTGGACCGCATGCACTGCTGCTAGAAAAAGTTTCTCAACATGGGAATAGTTGAGTTTGAGCCCAACTAGGCCTTGACTCAGGTAATAAATAACATTCTCCTCGAGCAGATCATCCTCTTGAACCAATACCATGCCGATGGTTGACTCTACAATGACCAAGTACAGTAAGAAATATCTGTTATAATCGGGAGGCTGGAGCAGAGGAGAAGATGTAAGGGCACATTTCAATGCTTAAAAAGAGTGCTGAGCGGCTTCGTCCCAACACAATGGGACTCCATTTTTAAATAGATGCATAAACCCTTTAGTGATCTCGGTGTAGTTTGCAAAAAAACACCGAAGAAAGTTCGCTTTCCCCTATAAGCTTTGAAGCTAGGGTATTGTGCATGGGGGAGGAAATTGAGCCATCGACTCAACCTTGAGAGGATCGACCATGATCCCTATTGTCAAAAAAATGAAACCTAAGAGACAACCCAACGTCACACAGAAACTGCACTTGTTAGGATTCAAGCGAATCTGATAGTAGCGACATCATTTGAATATTAGTCAGATGTGTGTGGGATGATCAGATCTCTTGCGAGAGCATGATGCTAGATCATCAAGATATGCCTCGACTATATGTCTATGGTTGTGGAAAGATAATGACATGGCCTTATGAAAAGTGGCTCCAACATTCTTCAATCCAAAAGGCATCTTATGATACTTGAACGTGCCCCAAGGAAAAATAAAAGTTGTTTTATGATAGTCTTTGGGTTTGATCTAAATTTGGTTATATCCCAAAAAAACATCCATGAATGAAAATACCTCGCAACCTGTACATTCATCGACAATCTGATCGATGAATGGGGTGGGAAAATTATCTTTCAGACATTCCTTTTTCAAGTCATGGAAGTCCATGCACACGCAAATCGTACCCTATTTCTTGTTAACCGGAACGATGTTTGACACCCATTCCTTCAATTGTACGGGGTAGATAAAACTAGCTTTAAGCAGTTTCTCTACTTCAGCCTTAATTGCTTCCGCTTTCGAAGGATTCACCAGATGAAGCTTCTGTTGGACCGGCTTGGAATCAGGATAAGTTTTTATTTCATGTTCGACGATTCTTGGGTCTATGCCTAGAATTTCCTTGTAAGACTAGGAAAAAACGTCATAAAACTCCTTAAATAACTCCATATAAATTCAAATCTCTTCGGGGGAGCAATATGCTCCAATGAAAACATCCTCCATGATGCCAGGGGTTCTGGAGATATCTATGGGGATCGTTTTAGTGATAATCTCCATATTAACCTTGGCGTAAACTACATGCGTAGCTAGAGGATTAATAGGACAATACCTATCTCCAATCATAGTCAAAACAAATTCTCCTGCCTCTATTCTCCTTAACTCCAGTAGGAAGTAAGATCTATGATGGAGATCATCCCAGGGTCTTTTTGGACCAGTCAATGCCTCAAGAATTGCCTCGTATGAGGGAAAGAATAGGTCAAAAGAATCTATAGTGGCAAGAGAACCTTGAGCCCAAATAGGCTTGAGAACTAGATCTAACTCCTGTGCGGGGGTTAGATCGGGGTTGGCCGAAGCTTGCTGGACAATGTTGTATGCAAATTCAGCCGCAGACAAGGGCATGTCCATGCCAGAATTCCCTGTCCCTTCCATAGAGGTCAATGGGGAAGGAATATTCCACGGATCATGAAAGTAAGTCGTTCAGAATGACGACATTTGAAAACTTTTAGCCCTAAGATGGTCGGGGCTAGTTAATATAAGCTTGACATCTCCAAAAGGTGGCGAGTAATTGAAAGTACCCATCAATGATGGACACAAACCAACCCCTATGTTGATGGTGCTGGGATGAGGGTTATCAATCATCAAGATGATGGATGCCCCTAATGAAGGGTCGGGATGGGAGAAATACAACTGGTCAATGGTCATTATCCCACCCTTGTGTGGAAACAACAAGAGTCGAAAGACTGTAGCAGCCACTACATGCATTGCATAGGTCCAACTCCTTCCTAACAAAAGGTTGTAGTTAAGAGGCACATCGACCACTTCAACTTCGACGCACATTGTCTTTCCTCCTAACTGCATAGGGAAAGAAGGAATAATTCCACGTGGTTTGAATGAATGACCATCAAATTCCATAAGCAATGTAGGTGACAGAGACAAAATGGGTTGGCCAATGGCCTTTCAACATGCCAACAACATCACACAAGTCGAGGAACCCTCGTGAACCACCGTATAGAAGATATTTCGAGAAAAATATTTCATGGTGTAAGCCACTACTATCTAAAACGCAATGTGGTAAGGAAGACAAGGTTTCAATTCAGTTGGATCGAGAAGGATCACTCTAGGGTTACAAGTCTCTACAGATCCTAAGGCGGATAACAACGCTTTTCTCTACGAAGGGAAGCTCTGGAGGAATTCCAAAGTAGACATCACACAAGGGGTTTTTTCCAAATCCTCCACAGCGAAATAGTTTTGGGAAGACCTTGCGTTCGAATTATGAGAATCTTTCTTGAACGCACCTTTGGGGATGTGTGTCATTGTTTCTCCCATCATCTTCTCAATCTGGAGAGGAACTGGTGGGTTTGTGGCTTCTTTTCCCTTTTCAGCAGATTTCGACATTCCGTAATATTGGGCCCTGGTCGCTATATGAGCGTCACCTTTCAACATGTAAACATTTGCAGCCAAGTTATTACTATTAGATGTGGGGGGTCCCTTACTGTCCCCTTCCGCGCTCGAGGATGCTGAAGCTTGAGCCATGTTTTTCCCATGTGGAAATGGATTAGTAATCACAACAGGTTGTTGCTACGCCAATATCTTTTGAGCCTCTGCAAGTTGAGGGCACAGGTGAGTTGGGTGGACCTCGATNTGTTTTCCCCCCACCAACATTGTTAGTATCCCTTTTGTCCCCTTTTCCATTCTTGTTCCATTGTTTCTTCTTTCCTTCAGGCTGTTGGTTGGCCTTTGGGTTCGTCGACTGCACACTATGTATGCCCGACGTTTGGGTAGGGGGAGCAATTGAACCAGAGGTATGGCTGGCCACAATCTGTTGTATTGTCAATTGTTGAAATTGGTTTGACAACAGATCAGTGGATTTTTCTTGTGCTGAGCCCACAATACCATCAACATGGGATCGAGACTTTTGTTTGGCCTTTTCGAGGATAGACCGTGGCGCATCTGGCAAGATCTCATAGAGAAAGTGAGATTGAGAATAAATTAGTTTGAGTTGTTGCACTCTCATTATCATCTCCTCCTCTGAAAACACTCCAGAAGTTGCTACATCTTTGGATACAACTGCTACCAAATACTTTAGGAACCACTTCAACAAGAAATATGATGGGACCTGTACCTTAATAAAGCTCTTCTGACACTGCCATTCTCGGATGTGATGAGAGATATGGTTGGCTTTAGTCTACTCAAAGTTGGCCAACAATTCGGTGCCAACATTGTATCTTACAAGTAGATGGAAATGGTGTAGCAAGCGTATGTACGTGGGTAGTAATGGTGCAAGGAGAATACATCTTCAAACCATTGGTTTTTTAAGAAGAGCAACTCAGTAGTTCTTTGGAAAACAATGCAAGCAAGAGGGCCAAGGCCATGTATGCATGTGTAGAGCAATTTAGGTTTATAACAAGTATTCCCATAGAACATGTTGGAACTCTCATCGCAATATTCACACTCCATGTTGTACATATTAGTCAAGGAAGGTTACAAAATATTATTAAATTCTTTAATAGTACCATTATATTGTGGATGATAGGGTGTACTTCTAATGGTATATCATAATTTGTCGATTCAATGCACAGATAGTCGGATTGATAAAATGGGAACCTTATAAGGGGATTGAGTAGGCCCATAAAATCAATTTCCTATATTTTAAAAGGCTTTGACACAACAACAAGAAATGTTGGCATCTCATACCATCTTGAAGGTTTCTCAATTCTTTGAAACACATCACACTATTTAGCATACTCCATCTCATCTTGAAATAATTATGGCCACCAAAGTCTTGTGCATCGAACCTTTTGTGCAGTTTTATGGCCTACATATTTTCCTCTTCCTTCACATGCTTCATGTAAAATAATGTATTGTTCATGTGTTTGTACACACATGTGAATAATTCCATCATCCCCCTACTTATTTAACTATCCTATAATGATTTAGTAATAAAATGCTCTAGATACTAGTCATATCCTCTACGTCAGAGTATAATCTTTTGATGTCTTTCCAAATTCCAAGAACTCTACATTCTTTATGAACTATTCTAGTATTTCTTCAACCTTGAATATATGCACATATAGAAATTAATCATCTAAGAATCCTCCACTTTATTATAACTCCAATATATATATAGATGGTTTGGTCCCACATTTCTCTTATGAGGCTTTACCAAAACCTCAAAATTAAATTCCCAAAATAGTAGTAACTAGCAACAGATCCTGCTCCCCAAGATTGGTTTCTTCACTAATTACTTAAATTCTAAATGACCTGTGTATAATTTGAATGCATTCCCTAATAGAGAGTACTTAAAATTTTGTGAAGCATATAACATGACCAATCCTTTCCATTTTATGGTGGTATAGTTCTTCTTCGCATTAGATAGCTTCCTACTAGCAAAGGATATGGGATAGCCTATGTTTCCATCACTAGGATACATAAATAATGTGCTAACTATAATGGCAGAAGCATCAACATGAACATGAAATTACTGATCCCACTCTAGAAATAGAAGAATAGGTACAATCACTAACTTCTCTTTCAAGGTATCAAATGCTTTTTGGTAATTTGGTGAATATATAAATTGAGTATCCTTCTCATGAATGAAATCATGAATGGAACCATTCAAGTGAATACAAAAACATTCAAATATTCATTTACACAGTGGAATATGTTGGAATATTGGTTGTTGTCATTGATGTCAACCCTAGTCATGGGTTTTGGACTGCAAGATTGATGAAGGTATTTGGACATGAAGGAAAATTCACATATAGATACAAGACCCATGGATGGATAGTATACATCATTTTGTTTCCAGTGGTATGTGTCACATCATTTGGATCCTCATGGTTAAGGAGAAATGAATTTTTGAAGATGACAAAGTGAATTGAAGAAGGAAGTACATGTAGGCCCTGAAGATAATTAAAGAAAAGAATTACAAA